>JACYFI010000379.1:0-17042 GCA_020975735.1 Ophiocordyceps xuefengensis
CTTATTCCCTCTTTTATCATTTAGCTTATTAAAATTAATAAATACGTTTAGTGAGTGCTCATAAAGGAGTGGATAGCTTGGCGCACAAAATATACTAACAAATATCCTGGGCTATGCCACCCAATTAATACAAAACTAAATACATTGGACCCAGGGCACAAGATCCAATAATGATGACGATTGTTTTGTGAGGTTTATTTTTCTTATGCCATCGTAAGGCATTAGCCAAAAAATATGCAAAAAAAGAAACAGTAAATAATAACATATGATTTAATTTATGTCAAGCTTAAACACCAATTTCTATGTTCAGTACAATGGACTTAGCTAATTTTGAAAAAACCATTCCTATTTACAATCTTTTTGAGTAACACTATTATGAGGGGCGAGAGCGCTCATACTAAAAAATAAGGGTCGTACTTTATCTATAAATATAGCGGGGTTATAATCGGGTACTAATACGCTAGGTACGGGTATTAATTTAAGCTACGTGCCATTAAATACATTCCTTTGTTTAGCCGATAATAGTTATATATCTAATTTCTATGTTTGAAGTATGGAGGTCGCAAGAACGTCATCTTTCTCTTGTTAGACCAAGCAAGCTCATTATTTTTATTATGGTATGGGTAATGAGGTACACATTATAAAGCAAATGATATTATCTGTAAATAACACCAGTATCAATTAAGTTTCATAAAAACCTTTTTCAAAAATTAAACCCTGGCGCCAGGATCTGGTATGGATTGTAAGAACTCAAAAGAGTCCTTAAAAAGACCTTATATTTGAATCCGTAAAAGTAAACCCTTTTTTGTAATCTAAAGATAAGAGCTTAGTACTTTATTTTCTGATTTTTTATGCTATGGAATTAAGCTGCGGTAGCAAGACTAAAAAAATTTTTTCCGCACAAAGTCCTCCTAATTTTAGGGAGATAAGTAAATCTAAAGAAACTAGGCCATTTACATTCCCCATGTTTTAATAAGGAAAAATCTAAAGTGAACTTTTTGCACATCATGAATAAAGATAGAAAAAGGTTTGAATACATCCGTATTGTTACAGTAAAACTAAGTTCTGAATAAGAATCTTTCATAGCTAAAAATTAAGAACAAAGCGGTTTATTGTTTACTAATAGTTGATGGCAGTTTATAAGAAGTGCTAAGGGGAGTGTGATCTATTGTAATAATTTACCATTAGAGCGCTATAATCTTTAAAAAATACATAGAATACAGATAAACTATAAAAAGATAATACCTTTTATTCTAAAATTGCAAAAGAAAGGGGGTTACCTACCTTCTTCATATCTCTGGCAAGTGAAACATGCACAGATTCGGTTATTTAGAAAAATAAGAATAAAATGTACAAGGATGCCTAGAAGAAATAGAAACTATCCGATGATTTTTCAGGATGGAAAATTAATCTGTAGTGTAAGGGATCTATTTAAGTGTTAGTGGGCCGCTGATTATTCTATACATTGTTTACAAACCTTGTAGAAGGTAAACGTAGCTTAGTAGGAATCCTTGGCTTAAACACCAGGGTACTATACAAAATTATACTACACAGCCTACTAAACAGATTGTCTAAAGTAGTTTAGAATGAGGATTAACCAAAAGCCACCTAACCTCACCGCTTTGTTACGTTTACCTTTAACAAGTAAAATAATTATAGATTAGCTTGTATACGTCCTGGTTCTATGAACAAAAAATACGAAAGTAAGCAAGCTTTTCTTAAAGTTGACTTTATATGTCTGCTCCTCTGATAATGAATAGCACGTGGTGTAGAATATTGCTTTTAGATCAGAATTCTTTAGTCTCATTCAGCTACCAATGTGCAGGAAAGTATAAATACTTCTAATATTTACATCTTAGTTCGATTTCTTGAAGATGAGGCTAGGCGCCCCTTGTGCTAGTGTAGCAAAGCTAGGAATTACTGCTTTGCTATAAGCGCCTAGCTTGCGTAATCCCTGTATTTGGTATTGCGAAGACAAGGCTGGCGCTACTGAATAAATATAATAGTCTATTAAATTTATAAATATTATTGCAATTTTGCGGGGCTGGCCACCTAAATCCCTATTCACAACAGAAGTATGGCCATACCTGCCCTCTAATTTATCTAAAAGTTTTAAAAGCATGTCCAACCTAAGTATAAATTATGCACACATTGTACTTTTTATACAGTTTTAGTGCTACTATGTATGGCAATAGGAAAATGCAAGAGCACTAATTTTTTTTTTTGATTGGAGCCCATCACACAGAAAGTTGCCCTTCCTATTTATTATTTTCTATTAGCAGATGTATTTATTAACTCTTTTATTTTAAAAAAAATTACTTGCTCCACACCACACAAAAATGAATTTACCATACAACTAATTATTTCAATTATTGACATTTCTAGTTTAATTGTTGCCAGGTTTCAGTAGTAGACATATAGTAACTAGTAGCTGTAAATAGAACAAGGCTTGTATCCAAATAGATTAGGGTCCTACATGGTGTAGGGTTAAATTATAGACCTTTTTTTAATATTTTATACATGCTTAGTATAATAAAGCTATTTTAAGCTTTATTCAAAAGCCCCATTGTGCTGCAAGCCTATCCTTTTAAAGTAATGTAATAAATGTAGGAGTAAAAGATCTTTTTATTTTAAAACTCTCTGTAAAAATACATATTTTTAGGGTGAAAGGGGGGGAGGTAAAATGGTATATATATAGTTGTTTACTTAAAAAAATATACCTATATTTTTGTGCGTGTCATGGCAAAGCAGGAAAAAAGGGGTTGGCTAAAAGATTTCTCTGAGCCCTTCGGGTTCCACGAGACCCTCGAGATTTAAAAGCCATTTAATGTTTTAATTAGAACGATGGATTCTCATGCGTTAGATTTATTTTTCCAAAAAAAAAAGTACCAAAACTATCGTTGAGGATAAATTCCGAATTTTTCTTGTTAGAAATTGGCAATCTAGATATGCAGAAGGAAAATAAAATTCTTTACGCTTGCAGCGAAAATACTTAACCCCCTATTCATACATAATTAAAATGTAATCTAATTGATCTCAAATTTTATGATTATTTTATATATTGGAAATACTTAAACTTATAGACAACCTGAATCAAATTTTGTTTCGTGCTCTGAAAGGTGTTAATTATTTTATCTCGCGAATATGTTAATTGACACTAAGTCTTAGTGTATGACAATCAACGTAGGGTAATAATGAGTTACCTAATTACTTAGGAGGTAGCTAGAGAACATTTAAACTGCTTTTTTAAATAATAGAGCTTGCGACTCCTTATAGAAAGATATACATGTTTTTAAGCTATTAAGATAGGATTCTATGAAGACTTTAAGAAAAACTAGTAATCGATGCTGGCGTTAGAATTAGATCGGTAACTATAGCCTAAAAGTAATGGAATATATAAAAATAATAAGACTGATGGTGCTATATTAAAAATATTAGAAATCCTAAAGGTACAATTAGCTAAATTCTTAATAAACCTAGCGAATTATAACTAATCAACCTAAGATAAATGAATTAAAGGAGGTATTTAAGGGGTAATTATAATTTATTATCGAATTAACGCATTTTAGGAAAAAGAGGAAAAATGAAAAGGAATATATTCATTAAGGAATTTAATAATTGTAGGTATGAAAATTTAGTAATGCTTCGAACTTTGAGTATTACCAGATCCGATTATACCTAGTCAGACCTAATACCAAAGTTGCTAACTATTTTTAATTGTAGATACTGATCTATATTAAATAACTTGGATATTGAGCTAGCTTAATTATAAAAGGCTCGAAATTAGTATATATTTAGCCATGAATTAACAACAGTCGTAGCCTTGCGCTGCGCTAGAAATAGAACATTATTTTAAATAAATGCCCGGCGGAAGCACAGCAGTTAAATTAAATTTTATATAAAAAAATGTTAATTATAAATTAATATTACTAACTTAAATAATATGACCCTATTATGCTTATAAAGAAGCACCTAAATGAATTATCAATAATGTCACTATAAACAATTATTAATATTTAGGGCACGCCATTTTTACCTACAAAGAAGAGAAAACGATAGATTTTTGCAGCACCACATAAAAAAAAGTTTGAAGTAAGGTTCAAGATTACTTTACTCGGCCTTAGGCAGCAAGTGAGAACCTTTCGCTAAAAATCATCAAATTGCGGAGCCCCCTTAAAGGCTATTTTAACTAAATGGATCCAGGTAACTAATACATGGCCTCCACGGTAATGAACTCGAGGTAAAGCTAAAATCAAAAATAGGATGCACGAAGGAACAAATAGGGCAATCCGCAGCCAAAGTCGCCTAGTTAGGTATGCAGTTTCGTGACTAATGGTGATGGTGTTAAGAGCTAGCTTCGCTTTGCCACCCCTGTTATTAATGCTTAAAATATACAGTCAGCACGTACTTGAATACAAGTACAGGGTATAAATTCCTTTATAGCCTGTTAAAATGGATAGTTGTAATTAATATTACATCTCATTTTGGGGAGAAAGTCCCTAGACTTTTCCTGGTTATGTCGCCGCGAAGGTAGTAAGCTCTAATAAATGGATAAAAAAAGGAAGAAATTGGATTACGCGTTTATTACAGGCATTCGCGGATGCTTTAAAATTATTTTTAAAAGAGTATGTTGCACCTACCACCAATGCTGAATTTAATTTTTATTTTTTTTAGGTCCTGTAGTAACATTTAATATTCGCTTATTAGGGTTACGCTGTTATACCATATGGGGGCGTGGCATTATCTTTAGGTCTATGGAATTAGAGTATACTATTATGGCTAGCTGGTTTCCATCTTTTGCTACCTAGGTATATTATTAGCGGGATGAAGTGACTAATAGGAAAAGCTGCTTTCTTGCGGTGCTGTTTAAGTAAGTACTAGCCCCAATTCAAATTAGTATGGAAAATATTTTAAATGCAGATTATTAACATAATATTAATAACAAAATCGTTTTAAATTTTAAATATTATAACGTAACCGTTTCCAACAGATAGTATGAATTAGCTTTACCCTGTTTATATTGTTAATGACTAATAATAGTTCTTTATTGGTTCCTGTAAGCAGGAAACTAAACAGAGCTCCCATCGATTTTAGCTGAGCTATTTTAGATTGGGGATCCTCATATGAAAGATCACAATTTGCTGGAATGCTTCTTTATTAAGATAAAATCAGCAGGGAATAACTTTTAAATTAAAATCTCAGAGATATAGGTGATCGTTTTAACATTTTATTAATATTAAACAAAGTATAGTCCAGACTTATAATGAGAGTTATAAGATTAATACGAATCAATAATATCCACGCTTACAAGCCTATTCTTATTATAACGAGCCGGGAGGCTATAAGACTAATAAATATTTTATTACGTCGCGCATACTACCAAATTTTTTTTTCTTCGTGCTGACGAAAGTAGCCGCAAAAAAAATACAGCAATAAAAATAACACCCTATACTAAGGGGTTTTATTCACTTTAAAGTCAGCAGCATTAGCCTTAAATAACCCGGAACATTACGTCTATTGCCATTGTAATATTTAAAAATTTAAAGAAACTTGATAAGTTTCATATAAATTATATTAAAAAAGGCAAAGGAAGGTATTTATAATACTATAAAATGGTAAACAAATACATAGGGTAGTGCAAATGATTTTTTAATTTAAGAACATTTAAAAATGATAATTTAATAAGAAATTTTAATTTTGCACTTTTTTTTTTCCTGCTTAGCATAGCTTGTGGCTAAGGGAAAAACAGCTACAATAATGTTAATATTTTAGGCTAAGCATTTTGAGGAAATATCTAATGGTTAGGTGTAGTGAGGCGCCAAAGACTCTTAATAATTTTTAACTTTATAAAAATATAATAGATTTTGTAACAAACCTATCTAAAGTTAGATATATCGAATTTTTTCTTATTTATTTTAACGTATATGTGATAATTAATCTGCCTTCTTTATGAACGGTGTAAATGAGTAATTAGAGTTTACCTTTTACTGCTCGGAAGTACTCATTACGATCTTTGTAGGAATGTATATACATCCCCCTCTCTAAACCTTGCTAACTTATATAAGAACACTAAGTGATTTTAACGTCTAGACTTTTTACGATAAAGATTCTATAAAATCATACCAAAGTCTATTAAAGTAAAGGAGTATTTTTATTATTTGATCGAATTACTGTTGAACAAGTAAACAGACTATTGACAGTACGGAGAGCCTTTTTAAAAGACATTAATGAGCACTTTAAAATATAAAAATTATTCTAATGCTGCTAGCACCCACGGCACCACGCCAAAAAAGATTTATTAAAGATGGTTTAGCTAAGTTAAGTTTAATATACAGTATTTTACACTACCCAGGAAAAAAGAATTAGCCCCAAATATTTAACTTAAGCTAAAACTATTATATATCTTAAATGAAATTTAGATACTTTTTATAATTTTTAGTGCTCATTGCTCACAGAATAAATTTAGTGTTATAAGCATATTAAGATACTACATTAAGATTAGTAAAACCCGGTAAGGTTAAATCCGATTAGCAAAAGGCGGCCGATAATGGCGGCAAGGCTAAGATGAGGTAAACAAAGAATTAAATACCATTTTAGGGTGCAGTAATAATACCTAGATGGCTACTTAAATATAAAAATCTTAAAAAAATGTAGAATTTACTAAACTTTAAATACACTAGGGTTGTACAGTAGATGGCTGGCAAGCTCTTAATTATAAGCTTATATACAGAATTCATGTACCTAATTTAAACCTAGAATTTAGTGGGCTATGAGTATGGCCCACTGCTTCGGTAACCACAAATCGTTTTGCACATATAAAGAAACCAAAAAAAGAATAAGAATTCACACCAGCGGAATCTGATTATTGGGATTTATGACCCCGAACACGCGCTGTTATATTCAGTTTTCTTCTTTTAGGCCGGAATACGCCCTAGTTATGTTATACTGTGTATATTTATAGTAATTTCTTATCTTTAGGTCGGTTATTTTAAACAAAATCGGATTTTTATTTAATATTTGATCATTAAGTTTTAATACATGCCATATTATATTGATTAAGGATAACTTACTCTAGCAGATATTATTAAAACAAGACATTTTTTAACTAAGTTCAATGTAGAATGGTTTTTGTCTTAGTTTAACTCTTTTAGGTATTAAAACTCAATATTGGTTTTTTATCTATTTGATGCCGGGGCCTCTTTTCCTAGAAATTACATTCACATTTGATGTTCCCTTCGTTGAAACTGTCTTACTGCCCTATAATTAATTGGCATTTTATATATTAATACCTCTTTATATATATGTTTGGGGGTATATTTTATAAATATAAATTTATTTAATTATAGAGTCTATTAAATTAGAGTATAAATCCGTAAAGTATGCAGTATATAATGACATAAAATTATTAATTGAGCTTGCCAATTCTATAGGCTGGGCTATTTTTTTATTCTACAAGAATAGCCCAACATTAGAACCCGCGCTAGCTAGCCACGTCTACTAAAGATTACACTAATAATAATACCTAGTGGTTAAGAATATCCCTATATATTTTAAAAGATAATTAAGTAGGAGTTTACGGTGCGTGTGCTTTGCTCTTAATAAAAATAGCGCTATCCCTTTTAACCTCAAAAAAGGCAAAGGCCGACGGCCCCCCCGTTGCAGTGACTATACGAGCCTAGCTAACTAAGGGGTTTGAGGGAGGGCTTCTGCTTTATTTTTCTTTGCCTTTCAAGGCTTAGCTCGAAAATATTTTTTTCGCACATAAATCTTAGATGGCCTCCGCATTTTTGTCAGCAGCACGCCGCTGCTGGGCTGCTCGCCAGCGTAAAGCTAACAAGAAAAAAAAATTACAGCTGCAGATTCTTCACCAGAAAAATGCATGGTCCTATTGGGTCTAAGCTTTAGCAGTAGGCTAAAGTCAAAATCTAAAGTTCCAAGTAAGTATATTGTACAACGTTTATTAGTATTTTTAATTAACTGTACCTGTTTATAGGGTGCATATTATAATATCTAGTATAAACTCCTACTATGGGAAAGAAAATTTAAAAGCTTCGTTAGGCTCACCCTACTTCAAATAATAACACGTACTTAAACTCACGTGTAATAAACTTGCTTATATCCTTCATAGTTTTCATAGTATGTTTAATACATGGTACTTAATCAAATTAATATGTACAGAACATTAGTAATATCAACTATTTGATATTTTTTGGGTCTAGATGGGTTATACGTATATTTATGTTTATTATCTACATAATTAAAACCTGTAGCGTTATTATCAAATGGATTCATAAAAGAAAATAAAAAATCTTATTTAGTAAATATGCTATTGTTAGGAAGACCGTATATTAGGCCCGTATTTATGACATTATTGGGGATATACTGGTTATTTGATAGATTCTTTGAAAGTTCTTTTTACCTCCTATATTTTTATTAAGTAGGTTATTGGGGTCTGTAATATAAAAAGTTTGCTTAGGTTACTATTTTATATCTTATAAAACCATTATTGAGGCTTCATTATTCTTATTTTATTCTATATTCAAATAATATTCGATCTACTATTGGGTATTTACCTCGATTTTGAATACTTTAATTTAAATTAAATTAAGTATAGTAATAACACAAACATTTTATTTTGTAGGGACTATTAATGTCGTTTGCTGTAAAAACACCGGTTTATGGTGAATACATTGATTTACTAAAAGGAAACGTGGAGTCACCCTTGGAGGTAGTATTGCTTTGTTGCTGGGATTGTCCTTAAGTAATCACTTTATGGTATTATGTCACGGACTAATTTTCTTATAACTTCCAAGGTACATTTAGATAATACCTTTTTTATAAATTTATGTGTATAGGAGCAAACTGGTTATTATGCTAGTTTTAGTACTATTAGAGCTACAGCATATTTAAAGGAGTTAATTCATATTCTTCAGTGGGCTCATGTTCGAGTATACTTAATGAGTGCTGTTAGTAACAGGATTAAAGTCTAGAAGGTTCCTATATTTATTAGGATTGCAACACGGATTTGCATCAAAGTGGTCTTTGTTTCGCAGGGGGGGAAAAGTTTTATACGTAGGAAACTGGGACTAGACTTATAGTACTCTACAGGGTTTAGCTCAATTATATTGCCTATATTGTCCTTATCTAGTTTTTATCTTAGGGTATTAGTGGTAAATTGTGGGACCCTTAAACTTTCAATTTCATAGGGAGTTCGTTATCTTATCAGTATTACTGAAAGATTACCATTAATGGGATCTCTGGCTGTACATCTATGTTGTTTATCAGACAGCTAACAATTTATAGTTTAAAATCGTATATCTTCGGGTGTTCTTTTTACTAGATTTACTAGAACAATGTTATTACTGAATGTAAATAAAAGGTAGAATTCTGAATATATTTGGATAGTTCTTTTATACAGTATAAATAAGGTATATATCCGGTATGATATAGACGTATTACATTATTCTGGTACCAATATGCTTTATAGGTCTATAATATTCTCTTAAATTGTAAAATATAACAATTAGATATTCTAGGTTTACGTTATATAAATAAACCTTATAGACCCGAGGAAATATTCTCTCCTTGGTTATACACAAGGGAGCAACCACACTAAAATATAATACTTTTAAATCAACAAATAAGTTTAATGCTAAAAAAGAATTATTGAACAGCCAAACTATACCTAAATTCTTCAGCTTCATTTTTGACTACTTATTAGCCTACCTACTGAATGTTTATTTATTAATAATATTTAGTTTTAAGTCCATAGGGCATTTGGACGTGTGAATTAAACCCTCTGGTGTTTTCGGGCATTTTAGTGGCGTGCCCATTATCTAAATTTTGTTATAGAATCGGGAATAATATCAAGACAGGGTGGTTTTGAATGGCTGATTTATAAATAGCGAAGATTACCAAAGTGGGTTAATATAATTCCTATAACAAATGCCACAAAGAAGGTTAGAGAGAATGCAATGCACAATCATCCAATTCCCTAAGGTAATTCATCTCATGCTATTAATCGTGAACCCGATTTTGATACACAAATTACTAATCCTACGCGCAAGGGTAATCCTCTTTACTCTCTACAACCAACCATCTAAGACCAGTCTCAAGGGTCCGACACCTTCTAAATACCACCCTGAAGCCTGTATTAAAACTTACCCACCTGAAGAACATACTTCTTGATATAAGATTATTTTACCCCACATCATTATGACATTTATTACATAATATACTTGTAAACATAGAATAACCGATTGTATACTGGCCACGGTATATATAAGGGAGAAATAAATTTATAGATCAGATTGTGAATTCGATAGAGCTTTGTGGCGCAAGGCTCTTAATGATGAGGATCGCACAAATTATTTGTTCCACTAAGTGCGCAAACTGCCTCTAAATATATCCTTTTTTGCTACACAAACTAGAGGTTTAATTGGGCGCTCATAGTTACTGAACCAGAGTAAACATGGGTAAGGGTTTTCATGCTTTAGATAAGGGTGCTTTTGCAGCCCGAGACAAAGACAATGTTGAATTATTTTAGTAAGATTAAAAAAAAGAATCAGAGATATTCTGTGCATTGAGTACTATTTCCAAACTCCGAAGAGAAGATTTTATTCAAAGTTAAGAAGATTAGTTAGTCCGAATACACAATTTGATTTGTTTTTACTTGCTTATTGCTGATTAGCAACTATATGAGTCTTTTTTCTTTTTTTTTTCCTGTGTTGGTATGGTTCGTAGTAAAAACATACATACATGCATACCCCTTATTTCGATATGGCATACATGCTGATTTTACCCTGTTAAACTATCCCCCATTTTCAGAGTTGTGCGTAGCTTCCACCTAAGCTAACCCTTGTCTTTACACCCCTCATATCTTGCACCCTGTAGCGTAAATAAAAGCCAAGTGGGTTACAAATGCCCAGGATTAAGGCGTACAACACTGCCCCCCTACATAGGTATGAAGACTATTTATTAAAACTAAAGCGTATTAAACTAACCTAAAATGGTCATTATATAGCTGTACACTGCCTTTAAAATTTGTTTACGATTAAAATAAAAAGTATTATTATAACCAATTTTTTTTTATAAATATTGCCACAATTACACCTTTTTATTTATATTGAAGATATAAGTATTTAGCTTTTGCTGGTAATGTATCAGTTCTTAATACCTATTATGCTAAATATATACCTACCAAGAATAGTTCGTTTATTCTTATCCCGTATGTATTCTCAATTAATAAAATATAATAAATAAATACTACATGGGTTTAAAAGTAATAAATACTATAAAGTAATAGTTATTTAAAGTCTATTAATATTAAGTAGTAACTTATATACTACTTTATGTTTTTTACATTATTTACAGAAATAACTAGTCCCTAGAGTCAATTTTGAGAGTAAGAGATATAATTAAATTAGAAGTTTTTAGGTGGTAACCTTAACATTTATCTTTTTTGAACAAACTATAGGATCTTTTCTTACAAATCCGGGGGATATAATAATATTATCTTAAGGCTTTTAGTGCACTCAACTATAAAAATTATAAGTTAACAATTGATCTTATAGCTCAAGAATCTCATTATACCGGTAACAATTACACATATAGTTACAAATCCAAATAAATGCTAGAATGAACAAATTTTTTCCCTTTCATAATATACTTATTTTGATATTTATATTAATAATATTTAATCGGAAATGGTGCCTTACAGTTTTGCCATCTAACAGGTCATTTTGCTTTAACATTTGCTCTTCAGTTTTACCAATAAAGGATTAGGGCCAACATTTAAGGTTTTCCAAAAAACATGGTTTAAAATTCTTTCGTTTACGTATACCGGGCAGGTTGCCCTTTGGTCCTTTACCTTTATTAGTTACTATTGAAATTCACAGTTATTTGCAGATGGTGTAGTCTCTTGGTTTACGATTAGGAGCTAACATAGTAGCGGACACATGTTTATTGGAAGATATTTTAATGGTCTTTTGTTACAAATATAATGCTTCGGAGATTTTTTCTATAATTGTTAAGAGTATGATAACCGATTACTTTTATAAAGCTTTCTCGGGTTTAGAAATGATGATTTGCCTTAATTCCAAGCTTCATTTCCGGTCGTATTTGACAAGTTCCTACCATAAAAGACGGATAGAACTTACATTAATTGAACTTGAACTTAAAAAAATTATACCGGAAAATTTTTTTATCATTGTACTATTTTAGAACAAGGATTTTATACTTTTTAATAGTTCGCTAGAGGGATTTTGATAAACAAAGATGGATGCAATATGGGCTAACGCTTAACTTCCTCGAAATGTCTGATTTTTATAAATGTTTAGTTTCTAAAATTTATTTTAAAGAAATATATAAATATTTTATGTTTTATCCGACGTTTTTTTCTAATTTTTATTTAATCATTCCTTAACTTTATTTAGAATAAGGCTTAGGGATATTTAAAATGTAGTTATATTTCCGATAAATATTAGCATCATTATTTTATTTCACTTCTTTTACGCTAATTTATTTTTGTTTAATAGGATTTGGTGAGGATTTATTAATAGTATTTTTATAAGCAATTAGATTATGAAATTTTTTTAGCGCTTCTTTCTTAAATTATGTAAAATTTTAAAAGTTATTTAAAATTTTGATTATTATTAGATTATTTAGTATACTAGTCTGTTCTATAAGATCCTTTCGGCTTGGAATTAAAACTAAGGGGGCTTGTATTAGTTATAGTATATAATGGATATATTTATATTATTAACATTTTATTTGCTTTAGATAATATTATTAAAAGCGGGATGTTAAAAAGGAAAGTTTAGTGTAAATTTGGGGATAACATTCTCGAATTAGGACGTGTAAGATTGAGTTTATTGTCGATTATTAGTGAATAGCCCCCTACTGGTGACAATCTCGAATTTATATGAAAAATAGATGATTACTTTCAAATAACACCGAATCCCGTCTCATCCTAATAAACTCAGTTTTAATGTGTGGTAATGGAGGTAATAAATCCTGATAAGGGCGGGAAGTTTGAAATACTTAACTTAATCCTGAGGAATTAATCAGTCTAAGGATGAATGAAAATAAAAATTTATGGAAAGGGGTTAGAGACAGAAGTAAGCGAGAGAAACCAACGTTGATATACACAATACAAATTAATGATAAAAATTTTGGGTGACCATACTTTTACTGAACAAGAACAAGAATATATTTTAATTCTATTGAGTACAAGGGTACACCTCCTTTATTAGGTATAAATTGAGTTAACAGTTAAATTTCCTGCCGTGAACAGCGAGATTTATGGTGGATGGGGTTGTTTAAGTAAAAACGCTAAACTTAATGATACTGTTAAAGAGCTGTCGTATGTAAGGTACTGTTAAAAAAATACAGGATTGTCTTTAGTAGAAAAATACGAAAATAAACAACTTTATATACATCTTAAACCTTAATTTTACTACTAAGAATACACATAAAATATTGCTGTATTTTTGTTTGTTATGCGTGTCTAAATTACCCGGAAGCAAGGGTTGCTTAACACGTAAAGTTCAATATTTGTGAGAGTGGGTGAAAAGCTAACAAGGAAATTGATATAAACAAAAAAATTTATCCTTATATAGGACATAGTTAAAATTTTTAGAAATACTGGTAGAAATTAGGTTGTGCAACAGTAGCTGCCTATACTGTTTGCTGAAAGTTGTTGCTGCATTATTATGCAAGCAGGAGTACCCTAGCTGACCAATATGAGGGCCGTTATGAATAGTATTATTCATCAGTTCTAGTGCAGAGGTAGATTAGTTTGTATAAGGGGCGAACAATGAGGAAGTTTTTTATGTACTAGTAGTTTTATAAAATAGACACATATATAATTTTATCACTCTCCTTTATTTCAAATTCAAGTAACTTATATATGTGATGTAAAAGAACATTTTTCTATTTATCATAAAAGAAAGTTTTATGAATGAAAATACACTCAAAAAAATACTGTTGAGTTTAGGGGTGATGTCTGAATTTGCAATGCTTGTTCAAGTGCTTGACCATTGCATAATTCCGTAACGTTTGAATTTCATAAACCTCATCAAGTACTACAAGACTAAAGTGTTATTATTTAAAAAGTGGTTGCTACAGGGTGAAGTTATAAAGATATATTTGCCGGCTTAAGACGAAGGTAAATCCTTCATAATAAATTAAAGGGGTAAGTCCCTGGCTTAAAGGATGGCATAAATATTTCGGGATAAGGGTAGTAGTTAAGATGATGATTAACACCAACAACCTTCGTAGTGAATCTGAAAGGTTGATCGCCAATGGGTCTGAAAAACACCCCAATGCGAAATTAAGACAGCAGTGAGGAAGATTTTTGGTCATTGGGCCCCTTAACGGCCTTGAACTGGCCACTTTGAGAAGTGGCAAAGTCCCCTATTTTTGATTAGGTCCTAAAGATACTAAATAGGATTATATTAAAATCTGAATAAAGCTTTTGTCTTATATATTGAGAGATGACGGGTATGTATATGTGTCTTGACTACTACGTCGCCAGAGCCCGACGGTAAACGTAAGAGACTAGTCTTATTACATTCTTAATTGGTTTAAGGGTTCCCTAGAGGTTAATATAGCTTATATATGTCGTGATTTGACTGAGTTTTTATGAGAGGGCGAGTACTTTAGGAGGAGAGATGAAATAATTTTTAAACCAAAAGCGGGACTCGGTAAAGGGCGTAAGCAACCCCCTTTTAGGTAAAAATGAGTTGAGGGAACGAATGCCCAGAGCACAAAAGGGATTAGATCCCAAGTAGTCTTTGCGAAAGGATGAATTGCCATAGGTATTAGATGAACAATTAATAATTTAGGCCGGTCAGTAAACAATAATATCATATTCTTTGGTTATATATGAAGGTAGCATTCCACTCAAGAGTGAAATGTGGCAACGCCAGGAATCCGGAAAATCACTAGGCCGTTTCCTGGACCAACCAGCTAGTGAAGTATTGTGTTTTAATTCGATAAATCCTCATAAACCTTACACAATTTTGTTAGTATAATTATTAACAGGAGTTTGCACTCGGTGTTTCCAGTTAATGTGTGAACCTATGGTTTCCTGTAAATTAGACGAAATCCCCTGGTTTATTTTTGGATTGGCGTGGCTAATATAAAAAATATTTCAGGAGTAGATCGCTCTCACGATTAAGGCTTAGATCTGGATATAGGGGATAAGAGAAAAGGGACAAAGACAAAGTCATCATGGCTTTATTTTGTTAGGGCTATAGCGTGCCACAGTAATCCATGCTTCTCGAGCTAGGGGTCTCCAAGTACCCGCGGGATAAACTATCAACATTCCGTGGGGGACACTTTGAAGCTATCTCGGTAACAACCATATAAAAAGTATTTGAGAGGGCTGAAGTAATTACCAGGTGTGTAATAAAGTCAGAAGATGATCGAAAGATGAAAACAGGTTATCGCGGATAGTAAGTCAAATCTACAGGTTTTAAATATGTCCCGCCAAGCCATAAACAAAATTTTGTATTGTAACAGACAACGAAGTGACGGTAGTTATACTTAATAATTTAAGTATATAGGTGTATCTAAAAGGGTTTCGAAAGAAATTTATCAAATTCAAAGGACCTTTCTAAAAAATTTATATCCTAGTAAAATATTTCAATCAAGCACGTTAATATTCAACTATTGCCTGGTAGATCCTAGTTAGAAAAAAGATAAAACCTAAACCACCCTTGTTTTTAACAGGGGTTTTTTTGATGGGCAAGAGGGATGCTTTTCCATTGTATTGAGAAAAAAAATCAGAGTAGTTCAATATTTTGTGAAGCTAAATTAAGGTATTATTTTTACAAGAAGGACGTTTGAGAATAACTTTTAGTAGTAGTATTTCAACATTAATTAAAGGGAAGGTACTTATAGTGAAAGGCAGGTGAAGCATAAGCTCTCAACATATGTTATAACATCCTATAGATCAAATTCGACCTATAGTTATATACACATTTCGATAACTAATCCTTTAATTAGTTAAAAAATCATGGCGTGAACTACCTCTTTTTATTGTCAGGAAAGCCGTGTTTTTTATCCAGAATAAAGAACGATTTAACAATAGAAAGGATTGCGATGCAAATGTATCATTAAAAGCTTCTATGAATAAAGGTTTATCTATGAATTAAAAGAGCTTACCCGAATTATAATTGAAGTATCTAGACCTTAGTGTCAGACTATTCATACCAGCTTCCTAATGGAATGCTGGTTTACATCCGAGTGAAGGTTGTTTATGGTTAATTAGCCAAATCTCCTGCGGTCCAATCAGATTTGGAGACAATTTAATATTCGCAAGAACTCATAAAAGAAATAGGGATGAACCTTCAATGGACGTGGTATACTTGACCCTATTTCGGGCTGTGGGTATATATGAAAGGAATGGTACTAGAATTGTGCTTTTTAAAGAAAACTTTCTCTAATATTATGATTTAATTTTACCCATTTTTTTTAATAATCCATAAGGTAGTAGGTAGTGAATTACAAGATTCTTAGATTGATGTAAAAGCAGCTGAAAGTTAAACTAAAGGTAATTTATCTCCTGTCAGGGTTAGAAAGAAACTTAACAATGAAAAAAACCTTGAATGAAATCGGTAAAAAGTCTATTATAAGGGTAGTCTGGCAATATAAAATCAATATATATCATGATAACATTTGATAAGCACATGCGAGGACAAAGAGATGCAAGAATGGAATTTTAAAGCTATTCGTCAACAAAACTAAGATAAAATTGTTAGAGCATTGTAGGCTGAAAATGTCGAGCTACTTGAAATAAGTAATTATCTGTAATCGTGAGATACAATGTCACGGGTGATGAACCTCGGAGGGTTCTACCACTCGTCACATGCTGAAAGAACTTATGCCATAGAGTTTGGGCTTTTCTTAGTAATTTAGTAAAAAAAAACATGTAGTTTTGTTAGATATGGTAATCACTATGAACAAGCCGACCCAAAGTGTCTATTAATTGGAATCTTCGTATTCGCGGTTCAATTAGTGTTAAGTCGAAATACGGT
>JACYFI010000380.1:0-18702 GCA_020975735.1 Ophiocordyceps xuefengensis
CCCCCTGATGCTTATAACAAATCTAATTTACGTCTGACTCAGGGTAAATATTCTCATGTTATCTACTGTCTAACATTTCTTAATCCTCCTTGGTCTCTTAAATCAGATCCTGGGTACCATTATATTGCCAATCAGACTCTATAAATTCTTATCTATCTAGAATCTATAAATAAGGGATACTGGTAACTTCCAAAATCATTGGTGACCTCTCTGCTAAACACATGTCATGTGAGGGATCCATTTTATTTCATCCATTAAATTTATAATAATTTAGAGCCGGAAAGGCATAACGTATTGAATATAACAGCAGGTTGTTATAGTCAAAATTAAACCGATTAAAGGTTATAAATTCATGTAGTTGCCTTCATAATTGGAACTTATTATACCTTTAATAAATGGTTTATCACGCGTAGTCGTCGGTAGGGAATTTTATATTTCCTGCTGATGGTGCAATTGTTCATCATAGAGTTTCACTATTGAAAGCATTCTCAAAGGGCTTTAAAAGTTACAAGCATATAGTGAAATTTTATTTTATAGTTTTATTGTCAAGGCTAAGATTTTTTGAACCTGAAAATTATATTCTCCTTTTAGAAGATTTCCCCTGAGTTGTTTAATCTTAAAAATAGTACTTCCACTTATATCCAAAATTTATCCAGCCTCTCTAGCGGGAAGCCAGAACTATCCTATTCAATTTAATCTTCCAAGATGAACACTTTTCATAATGTATATCGATTAACCCTCTTACTGCACTCAATTTTACTTAGTTTCTTCAGAATGGCAAATTCTACCGAAAACTTTGTATCTCTATTAACTCAGCTTAGCTAAGATTCATATAGTTTTTCCAACTAAAGAGTTTATTATCTTTTACTTTCTTAACTCGTCTATATTTGTTGTTTCCTTCCTGAGGAAGTACCGATCCGAAATAAAGCTTGATTTTTCCTTTACATTCATCCCTTTAAATGACTGTACTAAATTATTCGCTTTAGTTTGTTCGGAGTGTTTTATGTTCAAGGGACCTGCCAGCTATTTTACGTATTTATATTAGGATTAAATTTTATCAAAAGTAATGGTTCGTTTCTCTAGAAATAGGCAAAATCCAGACAATTCCACAGTATTCCTAATATTTGTAACAGAAAAATTATGATTACCCCATTTATTTAAATCTAATGCTCTGAAATTATTAAGCATCTCAGTTTTTTAAATAACTAAGATTAAAATATATTTTGAAATCTCTTTTTAGATAGGTCTTTAGATCTGGACCTCATAAATATCATGTTGTTAATTTATTTAGTTTGACATATAATCCCGGGATTTTATTTTTATCTCTTTTTAAGATATCCTTTTTTCTAGCGTAAAAGCATCTTAGATGCACTTTGTACGGCGGGTTATTTTTATTATCCAGGGTATTACTGACGGAAGTCCTAATTAAAATACGTTTAAAACTACAGAGAAATTTACATTGGTGTCCACAAGATTTCTTGACAACACTTAATTGAATAGGCACTTGCTACCAAGGTTTCAATTAACTTCGTGTGGTATAGGTGGCATCCTCGAAAGTTTTTTATTAAGCATTGGTTTCAATGATTACGTAAATAAAGATTAAACCTCAAATAATAAATGATGTTATCATTAACTCAACTAACACCTTCCCATTTTTGTGTAGTATGCCTTCTTGGAATATAAACCTCAAAAAGCCGCTAGGCCGGCGTCATAAGTAATTAATTAAATGAAATTTAATCAAATTCTGTTTCATAGTTTCCTGGTAAACACTATAGTATTTCTATTAAGATAGATTGTTTTTTAGTATAAACATACCTTACCCTCTCCTTATACACATATACGTGTTATAAACAATAACTTATAAACCAAACAAAAATTAAAGCTACCGGTAAACTAATAATAATACTGACTCAGTAAGGCGAATAAACGCAGCTTAGCTTCTGAGAAAGCAATATACGGCTAATATTGAGTAAGGAGAATAATTGGTTTTTTTATGAAAGGTTTCTAGCCATACACCTAGTATTAAACACCCCAATATCTTACTCGTATTCTACTCCTTGTCCTAATACACCATTGTTCCAACGCCTAACCTATTCTTGTTTGGAAAGATGTGAACACGGAAAATGGGGCCTTTTCTAATTAAATCTTCTCTAAACATGTAAAGTCTTCTATACACTACTTGGCCTAAAAAGTCTTATTTTTTTGTTATGACGTCGGACTGGTGACGGAAGTATGCCTGCCTCAGCCTATATACTAAAATTGGGAGTTTTAGCATATTTTTCTGAGCATAAGAAAAAAATTTGGCCCCTTGTAGGCATCGCTTAGTTTACGTTTGTGGGGTGGAAGAACAAGCAATTTTTAGTTTAACTTATGTCTCGATTAAGTTATTTATACAAAATTAATTTGATTTATAACAATAATTGAAAAGTTTCTACCACTGTTTTTTAATGCATTTTTGCCTAATTCAAATACAAAATCCCTGGCAGTATAATTACCTATAAATATTAGCTACTACTTATTAAAATCCATATGTCCCATTTATTTCAATAGCCTACTAAGACCAAAAAGGATATAAATACATGAAATCGCTAAGATTCTAATAAAAGATTACCTAAAGCAAAAATAAAGAATTTTTGAAACCAATTGGAGGTTCTATTTAGCACCTAACAAAGTATGAAAAATCCACACTCAAAAATCATAAAGCATCTTCTTTGGTAAGGTTATGTAGGGTTGCATATGTATAAAATTAAAGAGCTTTAAAAAAAAATAATATTGTTTTAATTTGCACAACCAATAAAAATAAAATAGACTTACCTCAATTGACCTTAAAAAGAAATTTTGTCCAATAGGTACCAAGCTTAGCCTTTCTTTACTTCTAATAAAATTGAAAAAATAATAATGGATTTTCTATGTTATACGGGTATAATAACAACAGATAAGGTACTTGATATAGCATATTAGTAATTTAATATAAACTAGATTTTGGCGTTGACCGGTTGGTGCCGGCAGAGTACTTGTTTTATTCCATAATAACCGCGCTGAAAAACCATTTACCTTCTTATTTAGTAGGACCTTTTTAATACTAAATTTTTATACAAAGTAATTCAATTTTATGCCGGGTTAAGACTGAAAACAGTTTTCTCTTTTACTATTACTTAAATTAGTAGCAACAGCACCTATTAACATAGTTAATAAGCGATTTTTAAAAGGAATAAGAATTATTTAAACCTTTATCTATACTGCCCTTATATACCATTTTTACCAAATAGATCTATTAAAGGAGGTACACCTAAAATGAAAATGAGTTAATAAGCTAAACTTACAAAGCTAAAACAGGGTTAAATAAAAACATAAACCCTTGTTTAATTGAATTTACTAATTGTACTAGGTGAATAGTTTTGTATCCATTAATTCTTAAAGTCTTTTTTTCCACTAAGGTATGAAGCAATATAAGACAGAAGCCTATTAGCACTCAAGTATGAAAAGATGAATGTGTAAATTACTAACTTGTAGTATTGTGTTATAATAAAATATAAATGCTTGGTATTTACTCAAAACTAGATATATCTTAGAGCTATAATATAAAACAAACCTACATGACTTATTGGTACTATTAAGCAAATAAAATCTTTATTTGAATTTGAGTTAAACCTATTACTGTTTTCCCATGTATTAAGGGAGAATAAAGAACTCATATTAATAATATGACATTTCAACTCATTGCTTATTCTTATGAGGACCCTGCCTCCGTATAATCTAAACTAAATTGGCCAACACAATAATTAAAATATCAGAAATTTTAGCTATTAAAGGCTACAAAGATTGTACCTTAGGTAGGTCTCAGCCAGTCTAAACGTGCCATAATGCTGTCGGTTAAAATTTTAACGTTCCCAAATTAAAGGAAAATAGACAACTTTTATATAAGTATATTACTCTTCAAAGGAAGTAGGTTTATTTTTAGAATATCATACCCTTTATCTTTCCTCTTCTTATTTGACCGATCTGATCGAAACCTGATTAGGTTTTAGTTAGAAAATGATTTTTTTTTGTACATTCTTGCACTATAGGGCTCAATCTTTCAAATCCCTAGATTTAACATCCAAGAACAGGGTATTATTGAAAAACAGGTCAAAAATCTTTTTTTCATAATTATTTTTGAATGATTTGACCATCCAAACCAGTAAACTCTTTATACGAATAGGCTTTGACCACAATCCAAAAAAATTACTTAAACTTTTTATTAGTATTCATCTCTAAATATGTTTGAGTTACTAAAATATAATACACCACTACTCCTGTTATGTAAATTTAGATTCCAGTACCTTAATTTTTAAAACAAACCCATCAACCCACTTTTTGAACCAGCAACCCACTTGAGAGGGGGTCCTCTATTTTGAAACTAAGTGGAATAAATGGCTTGCTAAAGCAACAGTAGCAGGAAAGCCTCTAAGGTAGAAGGATTAATCCTTTTTTTAAGAAAGCTATAATATTAATTATTTTTTGCCAACCTTAGCCTTAATGTTCCCTGGTTTTCTCAATACGACTACTTTTTAAAATCATAAAGTAAACAGAATATTTTGGAGTTTTTAGGAGGATACTTATCAAATGAGGTATTACTTTTGTTATAATTTATCTAAAGAAACTATTTGTAAAAACTCCACAACACCATTTTCTATTCCTTTTAACCTATTCTTTTGCTCCAAATACGGTTTTAATAACGTTTTAAAATCTATCAGGTCTCTCAGCATGAGATTAAATTTGAGAAACTAACCTCGAATTGTCAAACCTACTTAGGCGTTTTTATTTTGGTGATTTACGGAACTTTAAAACAAAGAAAGCTCTCTGCCATCAGAGAATACCGTGATATAAATGAGGAGATATGCATAGGTAGATGCTATGTCTAATGTTAAGACACAGTAGAATGAAAGTTGCCTTTGATAAATTTGTTTAGAAGGATATTTACACTTTGGAAACTCCTTTTCGAAGCCACAAGTAGAGTTATCTTAAACCGCGGCTAAATTAATTACTCCAACACCAACTACCATTTAGTCTTGCTTTTACAATAATATTCTTTGGTCGCATGTATATCGTCTAGACTGCCGCGATTGCCCATTCGTTTTTACTCAATCTTCTGGCTTATTACTATACCTGAGTAATTTAAGTTAGCCACTCAATATTTTTCATATATTGGGCTAGGTACCAAGAAACTTTGAGAGGGGTTCCTCGGAATTTCGAAATTTACTCCCAACGATTTGTTTATAGGTTTCCCAAGGCCCTTATTTAGGAGATCAAAGACAATTGGGTGCGCACATTACTTATAATAAAAATCCTATGTAAACTATAACTAAAGGAGATATTTATATACGTAAAGGTTTTTAGTACGTAAATCTGTTTAGCTTTATAGTCAACTTATAACTAGTTAAATGATAATAAATTATCTGAACTAGTCACTTCCATTGAAATTGGCCATATATAACAGCCTATGTCCCATAAATAAAATCACCTGGGGAAAGTAATCTATTCCCAGAGATCACTACCCCTTTCCGAACCGTACGTGTGGTTTCCCATCATACGGCTCCTCCAGATTTTGGACCTCAGATTTTTTTTTTATCGTTGTGAGATGTTTTATGACCTATGATAGTTTCATTGTGGGCCACTCTCTACATTATGGTTGTGCTTACGATTCCTCGAGCCATAATTTATCTACTTCGTAGCTTCCTAGGAGAAAGCCCCCCTTCATCATACGGAAGTGAGCATCTCCACTCTGTAGTCGGAGTTCACACTATAGAACAGTAGGTAATACTTCCAAAGGAGCTTTGGATATACTTCCGGGCATTTGAATTTTAAAATATTATATCATACCCACCCTTTTATATGAAAGAGCGGTGTTTAATTCCTATACTAGGTTTTACGAACCATGCTTATCACTTGCCCACTTTAAGGTTTTTACCATAAAGTTGGCAATTGTTTTAGCTTGAGTTCCAGCTTTGAAACTTTTGGATGCTAGACAGACTTCACAAGATTCTTTCAGTATATAGTGATACTTTGCTTGAAAGTTGCTTAAAAATTATTGGAAATGATTAGGTATTGTTTATACCTCTTAGACTGAACTTTGTATAGTAGAATGTATATCATTTTAGATTCTGTGCATCAGGGGAAAATTTTGGTAGTCTACCTTTTTATTTAAGAAACCATCTGCCTGATCTAATTTTTGTGACCTTGTCTATCGGGGCTAGAGTCTCGACTAATTTAGTATAATTATTTCTGCTCCAAACCCTTCCTTTCTCTCTTAAAGTAACTATCATTGGATTACTTCTTTTGACTCTAACCGAATTTGAGGGAAATCCAGTGTGTTCTTGTTACGTTTGCTTGAATTTGGTTTTTAAACTTCGGATAATGGCCTTCTAAACCCCAAAGCCGTCCCTTCAAGAAGAACCCTTTAATCTTAACATAAGATTTATCAAAGTCTTTCTTTTGATGCCTTAACCCCTATTAATTCAAGGTCATCTGGGATATCTAATGTTTTTCCATCTTCTCTAAATTAGGGTCGATATTCTAGCTATTCAGGACGGCGATTAGTCGTTTAAAACATTTATTGGTTAAATTTAAGTTTCTCCCTTCGAAGAGTTTGGTCGATTTCCTTTGCGGGGTACATTCGATTATAATTGGGGTTATAATAGTAGCTTTGAATTCCAGGTGGGAAAATCTTCTTTTTAGTTCAACCGATAAAACGTCAGTTTTATTCGAGAAAGACTATTTGCTAATATGGGGGCGCTTATTATTGACCTTGAGGTGTCCCGCTACGGAGTGGAGTAAGTTAGGAACTTTCCATGTACACCCCCTTTTCACCCTTTAACATTACATCCAAAAATCTTGGGTCCTTTTTCGATTCTTTCCGTTAAGACATCCATCAGTTTGTTATGATGACTATTCGTTCAAAAACATTTAGGTATGTTCCTCCTTCAATAAATCATTTTTGAGGCCAAACAATTTTTGTTCTAACCACTTTTAATACGGTGTGGCAGCTTACTGTATAAAGCGTAAACCCATGACTGCTTTCGTTGAAAGTTGGTTCATAGAATGCTTCTAATATTCTTTTATACAATTCCTGTACTAGTTTGTTTCTTGGAGGGGCTATAGTCAAATGCTGTCGTTTCACCTCCGTTAGCCTTTTGGGTATATATAATCTTCTTCCTCGGGTGGAATTTGGAAAGTACCATGTTTAAGGCTTATAGATAATATTCACCTTATTAACTTCTTGAACAAATCCTTTTTCCAACGTAGTAGTGTATTTAATACCCCGGGATAGTGTTGCCTGGCTTACTTTTCGAATTTTGATAAGTGCTACGTAATATAGATTCTTATCATATATTATCTGATAAGTTTATCTTTCACACAAAAAACTGTTTAGTATTTCTACAAAAGTTCATAAATCTCTTGTGTTTCACCAAATCTCGCGTTGAAACTGTACGGAACTTCAGCGATGTTTGGTGTGCCTGACAGACCTAAATCCTGGAGTCCTTTCCCATAGATGGTATATGACTCCTCTGTTAGCATGGTCCTTTTAAGGACTGTAGGTAATTCCCGAAGTTTCAAATATTATTTTCTCTTAATCCGTACTTAGAGTCCCCCACTCTTTACGTTTAAAATTGTACTGAATTGTATCCCGTTCTTTGATCCATTGGTACGCTTCTCATATCCAATATACACACATTGCCATATCCTATTTCTGACTAATACTGACCCTCTTGTAGGAGAAACCTGGTAATTAAGGGTTCGGAGTTTGCTTTACTCATAGTACGGCTCGGTCGATAGGGTCCCTAGACTTATCAGTTTTATCCTTCCCCCCCTTTGACAGAGAATCTAAGTTATATGTCGAAGGTTTCCCTTCATCTGACTCTATGTTGCCGAGAATGGTATGGTATAATACTAAGTCGGTTTAGATCATTAATATAATTAGCACAATCCGCGCCTATAAGCACGGAACCTTAATCCACCCATAAAAAAAGTTATATTAAAACCCCTATGTAGTTAGATATTCTGAATTTTCTATATATAGGTACCTTAGTATATTATATAATCCAATAAAATTTGGCAATCATATAGGCTAAAAAATAGGAAACTTAATGAATTAGTAGGCTCAATAATATTGGAATCCTGTTATTACAAATAATAATTTAAAGGAGTATTTTCTATCAGTTTAAATGTTGTCCATTTTACAATAATTATTTTTGTATTTAATAAAAACAAATTTGTAGAAATAAACAAGTTTTATTAGAATTCAAATTATTCCAGATTAAGCCAAACCTTTTCTAGGGTAAAAACTAGTTAAGAAGTCAATCTTAATTGACCTACATTAAAAATTAAATATATGAAAAGTGATTTGTAGTAATTTTTGTAAACTAATAATAAAACCCCCGTTGTAATAACTACACCTTTAGTAATTCGTTAAAGAGGATAGGTATTCCATTTATAGGGAAATACATAAATTCTAAAATAATTATACTTATTCTATTAACTTAAAATAAAATCCCGTCTTAGAATAAGGTCGGTAGAAGCAAAAGAAGATAAATAGATACTTATATATCATAGATTCCAAAGAAATAAATAGTTCAA
Organism: Ophiocordyceps xuefengensis; assembly: GCA_020975735.1. Taxonomy (NCBI): domain Eukaryota; kingdom Fungi; phylum Ascomycota; class Sordariomycetes; order Hypocreales; family Ophiocordycipitaceae; genus Ophiocordyceps; species Ophiocordyceps xuefengensis. Next base: position 8,617 of record JACYFI010000380.1, read on the forward strand.
CCCTTAAGATTGAAAATCTTGAATTAACACATAATCCAGGATAGTTCAAAGAGCACTCTTAAGGAAGATTGAGGACGTGGCTGCCTAAAGGACAAGAAACACATTAATTAGGAAGGTCAAGTTATATTAATTTTCCATCTAAGATCATTAAATTGAAACATATACTATTATTCTGTATTTCAATCTGATCAGCCTAGTGTTGAAAGGAAGGGTCTCTGTAAATGCCTCCTCATTAAAAAATATTAGAAAAATCACCTAAATTCAGTCAAGGTTGAGGCCTGAGAAAGAGAGTCGACTCTAAATGCCAACGGTATTGAGATTTGAGTTTTACCTTTTTTAAATACTCCCAAGCTTGGAAAATGTTAGTGGGCTGGTATTCTTAATAGTCAAACATAAAAAAAAAACATATTTTTATTATGACCGGCTTCGCTGAAGAACAATATATATATATGGGTAAAAATAACGAGCTTTGCCAGATTTTTCATCTTTTATATTGCAAGGCGTATGCAGCTTCAACAAAATGGCGTAACCATCTTAATATTAAATTTTAATTTTAATTTAAAGCTTGCATATTAATTCTTGTTAAAAATGCAATAAAAGGCCTAGCGCCCAAAAGAAACCCACATATAGATAAGTTGAATAATACTACCTTAAGCAGTATTTCTCTTTGAATGTTGACCTCAACTTAATTTTTATTCCTTGTTTCTTATGTATATCTATCAACAAAGCAAACCTTACCTTCGATCCCGTCCATCCTGTGTAGTGTGAAGGTGGTCAACTGAAATACCAGCAAACCTGTAATCTATTTAATGTCGATATAGTAACTTTAGGTCTTTTTAACGGAGATAAACGGGATAATAATTTCTTAGGTTAAAGCCCGGTTTTTATTGTGGAAAGATTTTTTGCTAGCAAGCTACGCAAGCCTAAGCTCGAGAATTTTAATCAACCTTTCATGTGTTGTTTTAACCCTTGACCAGGGGGGATTACGCCCAAGAAAAGTAAGAAATCTACTGCTGCCTTCGTGCCAGCCAGCCCAGCCTGCCAGCCAGCCAGGTAAGCAAAGCAAAGAAATTGATTGTTTCTTCGTCCCTTAAAGCGATTAACTTAAATTGTGTGCAGTTGTTACACCAACCAAACAACCCCTTAATAATCTGTACGGGTTATGGACTTTTTATGTTGTAAAAATACAGTCATTAGTATTAATATAACCTACAATAAAGAAAGATTTAATTTGTGAAAGCCACTTCTTGTTCTCTTGCCATAATGACAATAACATCTTTTAAACATTTCATTCTCTACAAAAGGTCATCTCTTTTACCAATCCCTATATAAAAACAACCTTTTCATACACACCCATACCCTGGTTTTTTAGCTAATTAAAAACAAGGAACGATATCCAGGTAGACTTAAATTTGGATTTTAATGTCTATAAATTTTAAGTTAAACTATTCATATTTTAATATTTATATTAATAAAAAAGTACCATAAGGGGTTAAAGAATCCCTGATTCGAACCAGGGGAGCCCATACTACAACCACAAGTTAGTGCTCATACCGTTTTGAGCTACAAAATACCTTATAAGCAAAAGATTATATTTATCTCAACTACCATAATCTGAATTGTATATATAATTTTTACAAAAATATAATAAAAAGTTATATTTTAAAATACTTTTTATTCTTAATTAATTTTTGCATGCGATGTTTCACCAGAAAGAGATTTACGGTGCTAAGCTTCAAGCTACGCCGTGTAGATGCTAAAAAATACAGCGGCCTACTGTGGTAACCAGCCAGCCAAAGCAAAAATGTAGGCGCAAGCTCTAATAATATATTTTATTCATTAACATATAATTAAAACAGAGTGTTCAACAATTCTATCTCTGGTTACATTTTAGGTATCGTTTTATATTATTCTTATTTATTATAACTTTACGAAGGCCTGTTCTAAAAATGGTTAATTTTTATTGCTCAGCATATGCCCGATAGAAGATGAAGGAACTTTAACTTAACATTTTTTGGAGCAGAATTTATTAAAAGCTTTCTGGGGCAGAATTTGACGATCTTTAAATTTACATAAAGTATTCCGGTTGAAATGTTTAAGCACCTCAAATTGAAGTGGCGCTGATTTTAATATGTTAATATTTAGGGCATGAGTTACTTCGCAATCGCTTCGGGGATTGCCAAGTAGGCATATATTTTAATATAATAGTTCTGTCCCTTTATTGTCTGCAGGGTTCCCCGCCATGCCAAGGCAATTTGTCTAATATAAATAAATTTTAGATTTACTTTCTATGACCGGTTTTTAAGGAGTAATACAAACACGATTTTATTATGTGGGCGAATCGCCCCATTCACTTTTAACTTATATTCTAAATTCAGAGGACGATCCCTAAACTCTATTTTATTTATAAAGGTGAGTGTAGACCAACACCTAACTGATATTATGGAAAGTGTCTTAGAAGACCTAGTTTATGAGGTCAAAGGCGTAGCTTCGTTAGCCACCCAAAATTTATCGCGAGGGTTGATTCGAAACCCAAATAGCATAAACCACCAAAAAATTTCATGTCTTACCCCTAATTAGACAACGATGAGTATTAGATTTGATTTGAACTTTCTATACGGATAAACTTAAACTATTTTAGTCTGTGCCGCCATCGGCAAGCCTTATCTTATGCGCTATTTAAAAACAAACTTTATAACAATTAATGTCAGGCATTATTGCTGTATTTTTTTGTGCGGCATACTTCGTCGGCACGCAAGAAAAAATTAAAGAAGTATGCACAAAAAAAGAGTGATATTTAAACAAATAAACAACTATTACAAAAAAACGAGGTCTCTGACGAAGTATGCATTCCCTTATTGCGGAAAGTTTTTTTAAATAAAGGGAATTAAGGGAAGTTAAATATCTTTAAAGGCCAGATAATAGCAAATACTGGACTTTCTGAAGAGGATATAACAGCATTGATTAAAGTGTTAACGATTATATTCCGTTTATACTTTCATCATTCTTGTGTGTTGAGTTAATAATAATCTTACATTTAATAGGAAAAACCCTGTAACACAACTTTAGTAGGCTAGCCTCTGTCCTGCCTTCCCTGTTTTTTGATTAGCATACTTTCAGTAAACACAAAAAAAGAAATACAACCCATCGCCTCTGAAAACCCTGCAAGTCCATTATATCAGATTATATCAGGCAGCTTTACATTTAGTCATCAAAACTTTTGTTGTAGCGGCGTTATATTATTCTGTAAACAAGAATAATATGTAAGCCGTCTTTTCATTTTATTTTGATAACCTTACGTATAAAAACGAAACAAGATTTCCTCTACTTTTTATAGATAAATTGGATGAACCAACACGATATTATAATCAATTTGTACTCTAAAAACAATCCCTGTTCCTCCCATAATTTCTCATACTCTATGTGTGATAATTAAACGCTTTACGGCTTTTGATGTACTATATCAATCTTTACTTTAAGAAAGTTTTTATTTAATAAACTTCACATATTTCCAATTAAAAAATAGAAAATGAACTAGGTTAGCAAGAGAGTCGAAAATCTTAGGCTTTAACCCATTGTTTTGGGGCGTGCTTTCACTTCTTACTGTACTTACTTAGTTAACTGGATAATGCTAAAACAAAATGTTTTAATTGTGGGAATTACTTACTTTCCTTAGAATATACAAAATCGTATCTTTAATTATGTCTTCAGAGCTCAGCTTTTGTAACTGTCTAAAACAAATTTCTTACAAACACACCCCACCCTAGTGTCAATAATGGTTACTTTTACAAAGTTTTAATTTTATTGCTTGATATTTCTAAAATAATCTTTATCGAGATATAGAAAATATATTTAAACTGGGTATCTAGATCTTCTGTAAGCATGAGAAATTTAGCTAATTAACCATAGGGTTCAATTTATACTTGTATTATTTAAGAGCATGCCCTCTTTGTAGCCTAGATGTGTTTAAGTTGTGGTTATTTAAGTATTACTTCACTACGTAACATTTAAAAAAATAAATATCTGAAATTTATTTAGGAACTTTTCCGGCTGAACAAATTAGAGTTTCCCTCATTATTGGTCATCATCGTTTCCTTTGTTTAATTGAAATAAAAAGCCGTGACAACACTCCCGCCTAAAAAACTGTAAATCCATCCAAATCTATTACCTGTAGTAATTGTAATATTGTTAATATCATTTGTCCTTTAATTTAATAAATAAATTTGTACCCGGGTTAGTCAGATTTGAACTTGCCCGATTGCTGAGTGGAACCAGAAGTCTAGCTTAGCTTAACCCCGTTGCAGACAAAGCCCTTGTGCGCTTTGTCGAATTATATTTTTATACTATTTATATATCTATTAAACTATTAACCCTATACTCCACTATATAAATAATTCATACTTTATAATGCCAAGATATCCTTGATGTATATGCAATAATAATGAAAAACCGCTTTGGTTTAAGTATTGCTTTTAATTTTATTATTTTGTAGCGTAGGCTATTTGCGCTAAAGCGTTACTTGGTTTCACCAGAATGCTCACTTTATAATTAAGTAATTATATTAATATGACGAGGCTCTGCTTTGCAGCCTTGGAATTATGAGAAATTTTGAGCTAATCAAGTCTGTTGGTTGGTTTAACCATACATTACCATGCAACATTTTTATTTGTAGTTTGTACTATGAGAGGATGCAGGATCAAACCTGAACAGCAAATGCAAGGTTTACGGTTTTGCCCATTTCAACTCACCCCCCTACAGTTTAGTAATTGCTATTAACTCAATTTTCTAGCAATTTTTTATTCCTGTTTAGGCATTAGCGTTGCCTCAAAAACAACACGGAACTATAAAATGTGCTTTAAGTTACTGTCTTGTGCTGTACTTTACTTTTTTGTGCGGCCTACTTCGTAACGCACGGAAAGGAAATAAATAAAGAAGTAAATGCTCGCCTACAAACGAATATAAGCAAAACCTTACTTAATTTATAAGTGTATTAATAAAAAATCTTTGGCAGGGCCGGTTTCTGGATTTCTTACCCCGTGCTTCGCTATAAAGAAGAAGCTACGAGCTACTAAAACAGAGTAAAATTTTTTTCATTTTCATAAGATATATTAAAATAAAAAAGAACAAATATCCTTTCTAAATTTGAAAAGAGGGATGATTCCAACGATCCAAATTGTACACCGCCATAGCTAATATGTTGTCTTACCTATTGATAACCTTTGTTGTTATATATCCTATAACATTCTGAAAAGGGGATTGCGAGGATCAAAAATATTTTAGGAGTTCCGTTGCAGTCCCAAAATTAAATATTATTTTAGATTGGCAGGGATCGAGACCTACATTCAATTTGATAAAGAGTCATATGTAATTCCCCATTATACTAAGCCCCTTCAGCGCCCACGGTAAAACTGACTTACAACCAAAAGCAATTTTTTTCAGTGCTCTGTCGGCCACTTGAGCTTCCACAAGGCTTTGAACTTAGAGAAATTACAGGAATGAGATCAGGTGTAAGTTCACAAAGACTATCTATTCTACAAATTACAATTACCTAAATTAATCTGTATATAAGTCTAATTACAATTAAATAACCACTACCCCTTATGTGTGGCAATCGCTACTCTTTTTTCTAGCAAAGCACAAACCATTAGGGGGGATATGAGAAAATATCACAACAGGATTGATGATGCTCGTGGATGGAAAGTGCGACTTTTTTCTTCAGTTTTAATTTTTCACCATTAATGCTAAAGATTTACAAATTGGTTGGAGCTTGCAGCCTTTGTTATTCTCTGTTAAAGAAATAATATCGAATGCTCTAATTTATTTAGAAGCGTCGAGCTTGGCCACTATTGTAATATAATACTTAAAAGTATTTCTTCAGATAAATTAATAGAAGATCTACAATATTAGTCCAAACACACGTTATTTATTTTAAAAATCTTTATTTTATTTTATTTATAGATTATCAGAAAGTAACTGTATACACGTCAAGGAGCTTTGCGCTTTCATTTTTTGGGCTTTATTTGTCATGCTTACAAAGGCTTGGGCTAGAAAAAATTATGCAAGAACTACACAAATTAGTACATAAAATTTACTGTATCTAAGGAGTGACTTTCTGAAACACTCATGGGTATAACCCTGTTGGGTTACGACCTCTGGTCTACCATTTCAGACTTAGACTAAACCTATTATATCATAATTTCAAATTCCAGCACACAGGTAGGCAAAGTGAAAATCAACACTTATTTTTTACGTGTTATAGAGCAGTTATGCTTCTACACAATTAAAGGTTATACCTGTTGTTGCTTTTATTAGGGTGCTACGATTTATTCCTTGCACTAGCTTAAACTAAGCAACCACAAAAAATACAAAACCTCTTTTATATATTCATATTCTTTTTTAAAGTTATCCCATCTTTAATCTAGCTCCTTGAAGTTTAAAATTTTATAAGTTATTAAAAAGCCAATAACTATTTTTATAGGGACCGTGTATGAAACCTGTCAACTCTAAATTTTTTCTTGCGTGTTTGACGAAGTATGCCGCGCAACCAACAAAAATACTAAAAAATTAAAAATGTTTATTTGGTCCAATAAAGGGAATTCTTCACGATTTTCAGCTAAGCCTTTTTGCTCCAAGGAATAGAAAAAAAAGCGCTGCCCAAAGAATTTTGAAATAATAATAAAATAATTTTTCATCTCTTGGTATTTTTCTACCTGACTCCCTGCGTAGCATACAGGTTGCTTTGTTAGGGTGCTTTAACAAGGATATGTAAAAAATCGCGCAAGTCACTCAGAGCCTGCGAAGCGCCGAAGCACGGGGCTCTTTTTCATTTATTTTGAGAAAATTACAGGAATACTTATAAATAATTACCTCTGGCCTATAAGTCATTAGCTGCGATACATAAAAAAATCTAATCACCAAAGTATACTTAATCCCTTATGGTGGTCGCAATGTAGTGATTATGATTTTACCAACACAGTGCCTTAAGTTAAAAAAATATAAGGAAAGAGTATTCCTGTTAACCTATCAGACATTCTAATCTTTGGCATCGCAGTAAAAATCCTCTAAATCATTTGAAGTAAATCCAGAGTGAGTTAAATTTTACAATTATTAAAGTGGTTTTGGTTGGCTCAGGGCCGTTCAAATTTTGGGTTACATATTTAAGGCCTCAAAGTTAGAGTTTAAATATATACCCTTATGGTTTCAACCTGGAGCTAATCCTTAATATGAATTTAGGACTCATTTACTTTAAGACTAGCGATAAAGACGTCTAAATTATGTAAGAAGCAGTATGCTTCCGATTAAGAAATCAAACCCGCCTATAACGCGGCTATAGGTCTGCACCTATATACCCCCGGGGCATGAGCCGGGGATATGGTACTGTTACATCAAACCACAGTTATAGATAGAACTGGATTGCGAACCGCGGTACGGTACGCAATTAGGAATCGAGCTATGGTCGTTAACACCCTTGGACACAATCTTTTTTATTTACTGAGGCTACAACGCCTGAGTCAGAAATTTTGTCCACCTAAAGTCTTGTCTGGCTCTCACTACTATACCTTTTTTATATTTTGTTTTGTGTATGGACTGATTTATGATAGATAGCAAACTCTACTAGGTGTAGTTTTTGTATTTAATTTGTTATTCTGCTTATGTTCCTTAACTTTATTTTTGTTGTCTCTATGTAAGTTTATGGGTACTTATCTTGAAAAGATCAGGGGACAAGTCGAGAGCTACGCTTCTAAGAACGATAAAAAACATGCCAAACCATAACCTTTATTTTCTAGAATCAGAAGCATAAATATCGTGGTAGCCTTAAGCTCTGCTAAGCAACAAAATTACGAGTACGCATATTTCTTTAAACGGTGTGAGAACCATTCATTATTTACCTGACCCTATCTCTTCGGAGTAATGTGCATGTTGGACCTGGGAAGGGTTCAAAGCAGGGTAAAAACTAAACATGTGGCATGTAGTACCTTCCAAAAACAATAACAAGTGCAGCTTTTGCGGTGTTTTATACCAAAGAAATAAAGCTAAGCTAAAAGACAGAGCTTTCCCATTCACAAAATATAAAAGATTGCTTCATTATAACTATATGGTAAGCCCGGTCAAGGTATTTCGCACTTTTTGTTCCCATTGATTACAAAACAATACATGAACTTTGATTGCTAAACAGGCAAGAATATTTATAAATAAATCAGTGAATTTATTAAATTTAGTAGCTTTTTTTTAATTCTCAAGATTCGTTAACGGAATTAAAGCACCATATAACTTCGTAATAGATTTACGTAATTTAACGAAATAACTTTAGATAAATTTTTCCGTGCCTAAGCTTTCGCATCTTATTCTTTAACTCACTGAGCGGTCTACCTGCCACGGTGTCTTTAATGCTTACATTTTGTCTTTAGTTTAAAAGAAACCATATCTTATGTATAATAATACAGAAGAATATATATCACACAAGTAAGCATATATTAATTTTAAATTCAGGCACGATAAACAAACAGCGGTAAACTCATAAGTTAGTAACCATATTTAACCTTAATGGAGGTTAAAAATCTTCCTTGTCCATTGCGTACAAAAGTTTGTCTTATATTATACGTAATTTCGACGCTCCAGCAGAGATAGAAACCCATACTGTAACTCAGACGTTATTTAACCCAAGCTCATTGAAAACTTTTACACGACGAACTGTGCACCCCTACATAGTTCGCATGCGGTCCATGAAGATAAGTGTGTAAGCCGGACCTGAGGCGCCCAACCGCGACTCATTTTGTACAACTCTGCGGGCAAAATTAGCCGTTTCTATATGTTTCATATTATTTCTTTCCATTATCTTCCGGAATGGTTCAGACTATGTCCCTTCTTTTTATTCTTATATATCTAGATTCCCCTTATATTTACTACTATTAAGCACGACTTTCTAATCATGTATACGATATTGAACCAATAATATAAAAATCTAGGTAAATTCTTCCTCTATTCATGGGCATACTTCTAACTAAGTATGCCGCCCAATATAATCTTATTTATGAGCCGAGCTCATCTATAATCCATGATTTCAGTTAAATGCTTTTTTATTCTCAGTTAATTCTAGCAATTTACATCAATCTTCAAAATCATTCTTGTGATTTATACCATTATCTTATTGGGCGTTGGAAAAAACGGTAGGAACTTTCTCAATTTTAGAATGTCCGAAAATTTTGTAAAAACAATTCTAACATGAAATTCGGACTTTTTTATGCTTAAGAATCCACAATTACGTAAGTACATAATATCCATTAGAACCTTTATCTCGACTGTGTTGCAGTAATGCAAAAACTAATTCAACTTCGCATACTTAAGGTTTAGATTTCGATTTTTAATATCTTGGCTATTATGTTATCTAGCCAAGCCTTGCAAGGGCATAGAACAAATTAAGTCACAAAAACACTGAAGAGTAAAGCCAGACATTACCCGTCTGAACTCTTGTATTTCTTTATTTTATTATTAGCGTGTCTATCCTCAGAAGTTTATATCAGGCAAAGCCTCTTTGTTCGTTTAGTAGATCCTAATTAAATTTGGCCTTAATCTTTACTAATTATATCTATTTCCTCTTAACAGTAAAGTGTTGCTGAATTTGTTATTATATGATTTAAGCTTAGGTTCGCGGACAAAAAAAGTTTTTAATAGTCTCCTAAATTTTGGTGGCGGGGCCTTCAATTATAGGGGGATTTATCGAAATGATCTATTACTACTACCAAAATGCTAAAAAACTGGTGTGATTTTCAAACTTGGCAGCCATTTCACGCTATCAATTACCTAGAACCTCCTACTTTTCAGTTATTTTATTTTTTTCTAATAAACCTTTATTTTTTTTTATGGGTGGGCAGTAAGCTGCGCAAAGCGCGCAAAGCTAAATGTGATTTTGAAAGCATAGAACCCTAACCTAAAAAAAGCTTTTATTCTTATTCTTATGAACAAAAATCCAAAACGCATCTCTAAAACCAGCTAAATGGTCCAAAGAATACAATGTCGCTGTAGCAACTGTAAGTTAGCTTTGCTGAAAGAAGCCATTGTACTATTTAAGATTTGCCACCCTTGAAA
>JACYFI010000381.1:0-11673 GCA_020975735.1 Ophiocordyceps xuefengensis
TTCTTCCGTATCCCCCCTGTAGGTGTAAAACACACCGGTGAAAAGGCTTTGAATTAAAATTCTCGAGCTTTAGCTTGCTAGCTTGCCTAGCCTAACAAACTTCTTTAAATAAAAGGGCTTTAACCCTTAAAAAAATTATTTGCCCGTTTATCTCCGTTGAAAAAAGACTAAAAAGTTTTAGGCTATACAAGACATAAAATAGATACAAGGTTCGCTGGGTTTCAGGGTTTGACCCCTATCACACCAACAGGGAATGGATCAGAAGTAAGGGTTTGCTTTTTGTAGATTTGATATGTAAGAACAGAGAATATAAAAAAATTAATTGTAGGATTAACAGTTCAGAGAATAAACTGCTTAAGGTGTATTAGACAACTAAATTTATATTGGTATGGGGCTAGGCTTTATTCATGTAACATAGAATAATATGCCAAGCTATTTAATATAAAAATTAAAAATTTAATCATTAAGGATCGCCCCATTTGTGCAAGCAATCTTCGACTTGATATAAAGGATGAAAAATTATGCTTAATAGCTCGTGATTATTAATTGATAATATTTGTTCTTCAGCGAAGCCGGTCATAATAAAAAAAATTTTTTTTTAATGTGTGACTAGTTAAAACAGGCCTACATTTGCACAAACGCTTGGGTAAGTTTAAGGTAAAGACTCTTAGATTCTCAATACGTTGGTATAAGGAGTTCGATTCCTTCTCGGTTAACCTTGACTTGATTAGCGTGGATTAATTATATTTTTTATAGAGACGCAAAGTGTACAGAGTCCTTTACTTTCGACCACATAGCTTGGGATTAGAATTGAATCATGACAATAAATAATCTAGGTTATTTTCATTTAGAATGATCTTAGTCGAAAAGTAAGATGAAGCGTGTACTTCTAATGAATGTGTTCTGTCCTTTTATTCCAGCACAACCTTCAACTCTTTCTAGTTGTTTGGCTATTATGCTGATTATTTTTTATGTACAGTGTTTCAATCTTAAGGGTTTTGAACTATTTTTTATTTGAACTATCATTAATATTCTAATCTTATTCTTCTTTTGCTTTTCTAACGCCTTAATCCTAAGAACTGTGATATTATCTATTGTTATTTAAATAACTAGCTATAATTATTTTAATTCATTGACTTAAATGATCTTTCCTCTTTTTCAACTGTAATTACGTAAAGGTAGGTATACAGTGGGGGGTTTGTAATTAGTTACTAACATTCAACCAAATATTACATATATTATATATTTTATTAAGGCATAATTAATAATTTGACTTTAACTAGTTTTACCGCTAGAAAGGTTTGAGTATCTGTATATTCGATCTCTAAAAACTTGTTTATTTTACAAAGTTGTGTATTATAAAATACAAATAATAATTATAAAATGGGACAACCTCTAAAATAATAATAGATACCCTTTATAACTATATTGTATTAACAGGAATCATAATTATTGATGTCTACTAATGATTTTAGTTCTCTTATATCTTTTAGCTTTAATGCAAAGTTATGGGATTATAATATATTAGTCCTATAAAAGAAATACACGAATTATCACTACAGGGGGTGTTGTATATACTTTTTATTGTGGGGAATTATGAAGTTCCTTGCTTTATATGCGCGTTTGTAATCTGTATTATTGAGCTCAAAACCGACTTATGTTATTTCCATACAATAACCTTGCAGCAACAGAGTTAGCATGAAGGGGGATAAAGCCCCGACATTTTACTCAGCAATTCTGTCAAAAGGTGGGGAGGAGACAAGCTAAAGACTATGACCCATCGAGGGGCCAGCCGTCTATGAGTAAAAGCCTAAACTGCCTGAACCTACTTTACAAGGTATCTCTAACAAAGAGTGTGTCATATCTATCAAGAATATGATATGTGCAATTTGTGTATGATTTTGAAGATATGAGAATTCGTACAATTGGATCTCAGCAACAAGGGCACAATTAAGGTACATATACGGTAAAGAGTGGGGATCGAAGGACGGATTAAGAAAAATAATGAATGGACTACGGGAGTACCCGACAGTCCTAAAGACCATGGAACAGAGGGAGCTCAAGTACCATTCTATGGGCAAGGACTCCAAGGTTTTAACGTTCTTTGTACTACCACACTCCGCTGGAAGTTTACAGTAAGTTTCAACTGACGGGGTTTTGGTTAAATACAGAAAGATTTATGACTTTGGTAGAAAATTAAAGTTTTGTTGTGAAAGATAAATGATAACAGATTTATAATATGAATAGAAAAGAATAATTACGCAGCTTATCAAACAATTCAAAGTAACGAGGCAAACATGACTTCGGGTTATAATACCTTACTACGTTGAAAAGGGATCTGTCAAGAAGAAGTAATATAATACTAATTCAATACTTGTAAGATGGAGTACTTTCCCCTAATCCACTCCGTGAAGAAGAAATATTATACCAAAGCTAACGGGAAGGTAACACGACCTTGACTATAGCCTCCTGGAGACAAATGTACAGGATGTATAAAATGATATTAGAATAAGCTATTTATGAACCGACTTAAACGAAAGCCAGGTGGCATGTTTTTAGACCTAACAGAAGTGCCACACGCATTAAAATGGTTAGGACAGGAAATTCGCTTTATGGCCAACATGATTTTATAGAGGAGCATTAATAAAATGTTTTGGAGAAAATAGGGAGTATACAAACGGATTGATGCCTGAAACGGAAAGAAGAAAGACCCCAGATTTCTTTGGATTGTAATTTCGTAAAGCGTTTTTAAAGCGGGTTCATGGAATTCTAAATTACTCTCCACTCCCGGTAGCAGGACACCCTCAAGGTTTATAATGTAAGCCCATAATTACAAATAATCTTTCTCGATAAACTCGACGGGTTTTTTCGGGAACTAACAAAAGAAGATTGTGCGACGTGGGAATCAAGCTACATGAACCCAAATCTAAATCGATATTGTCGCCGTCTAAAAGAGGGACGAGCCCAAAACCCTGAGAGGGAGAATTAATTTACATAAAGTTTTACGATAAAATCTCCGTCTAAGCTAGATATTCGACCCTAAACTTAAGAAGGATGGAATACCTTTAGATAGGAGATGAACTAGGAATTTATGGTGTTAGAGGAATAATACAGAGCACTGTGTAAATCTTATTGTCAAAGAGTTTTAAGGTGGTTCTTAAGGACGGAGTTAGGAGTAGAGCTTTACTACGAAGCTAAAACAAAAATAACCAACGCCCTTAACCGAACAAACCCTCGAATTCCTTATGGGTTAGACGTTCAAAACGGAAGTTGATCCATGAGACTTACTCTAAAGAAGAAGAAATGTTGTGGGCAGAAAAAAATGAAAAAGATATGAGACTTCTCAGCCCGATAGAATAAGGCACAAACAATCTTGATAAAGGGGGCACATGGGTTTCTTTAAAAAAACAGGGATAGACCATACCCCCAAATTTAATCTGCAATGCAAGAATCTAAAAGCTATAAATTCCTACTATACAATTCAGCGTTCTAGTAGAGTATAATACAATACTATTCGTTCGCAGTTATTTTTAAAAGCAACTATCAGCAAAAGTACACCTATATACTGAATAGGAATCCTTTTTTGTGCAAGACTTCCTAGCAGCCAATCGAAACGCTGGGAACTCAAGTAAGAACAATTTGCAACCTTAAGTGGTACAAATCTTAAGGTGGCAGATAAAAGCATGGGTTCGTTAAACCAGTATCTAGGGAAATAAAAACTGCGTCTTCAGTATAAAAGTGGATGATATATATGTTAAAATTCACACGCCTGAAGTATATCCAGAGTTCGCCTTTTGGAAGTATTACTGTTGTGTTCTATGTGACCTCCGACAACGAGGTGAGATGGGCATCACGGGTTCGTAAAATGTGAAGACCTTGAATCCTAAAAGCTAACGAGACGGATAAAAATTAGGCTCGAAAGAATCGTAGCAACTACATTATGTAGAGGAGTGCCAATGAAATTCATATTCCATAAAACATCTTCACATACGAATAAAAAAACTCCTTAGGCAAAATCTGGAGAAAGCCGTATGATGGGAAAACCATCACGGTCGGTTCGGGAATGGGGAGTGATTGGGTTAATTAAGAGTTACTTTTCCAGTTCATTTATTAGGGGGACCAGGTTTTTTTATTGCCCAATGCAGAAGTACTAGTCTAGATAATTTAATCTTATACTCTAGTATAAGTGTATAAGCCTATTACATGATATATGATATTAAACCTTTCTTATTATAATATCTTCTTAGTTATATTTACTAATGGATTTTCTTTATTTAAAGAGTGCAGTCACCATTTCAACTTTTGATCTCCCTAAAAAAGGACTTGGGAAATCTTTAATCGACAACGATTGGGGAGTAAATTTATAAATTCGGGACAACCCCTAGATTTGTGGTATTTAAGCCACTATATGAAAATTAGAATGAGTGGGCTGAAACTATACTCAGGTATTAGATATAACCAGGAAGAGAGAAAACGAATGAGGCAATGCCGGACTAAAGTCAGTAAACATCGACCAGAGTATGTATGTAAAGAGCACGAGGTAATGGTAGTTGAGTTGTATTTAATTTACCGCGTTAAGATAATACTCTACTGGGTCATTCCGAAAGAAGTATCAGTTAAAAATTTCACACCTTCTTAACCAAATTTATCAAAGACAACTTTATTCTTACTGTGCTAAACTTAAGACAAGATAGCAACTACCTTAGAATTCTTGATTTTATATCAGGATTTTCCTGATGCAGAAAAGGATGGTTCTTGCTTAATTTCGTAAAGTCACCAAAAACCTAGAGGGCTTGACAAATTGAGGTTAATTTTCATTTTAACTTCTGCATGCTAGAGACCTAGATTTTTTTTAAAACTATTTATAAGCGCCTATTTTTTGGAGGCAGGAAGGAATAGTTAAAGGAAATAAATGTTGGTGGATTTTTTACAATAGGTTCTATTAGATCCAAATTATAACAAAAGTAATACCTCATTTTTGATAAGAATAGTCATCTAAAAAAACTCGATATCTGAATTCATTTATTATATTAAAACAGTAAGTCGGGTTTATGAGCAGCGAGAATTGAAGATTTAAGAGCTGAAGGTTTGCAAAAAAATTATTTAAATATTAGAATGCTTTCTTTAAATAAAGGAAATTAAACTCCTTTTAGCACTTCTTTCAGAGGCTTTCCTTGATTACTGTTGCGTTTAGCAGAGACATATTATTGCCACCTCTAGTTTTCAATTAGACCCTCATGGGTGCTGGTGTTTACAAGGGGATGAGTTTGTTTTAAAATTAGTACTGAAGAGAATCTAAATTACATAAACCAGGATGTCGTGTAGCTATGTACTTCTGGTAGTACACAAGTATAGGAATGAATTACTTTTGAACAGTTTAACGTAATTCTTTGGAGTGTGGTCAAACTTATTGTATTAAAGATATTACTGACTTTAGATTCAATCATGAAAAATAATTATGAAAATTTTAAACTTCTTTTTCAATAAATACCTCTGTTCTGTGGGTGTTAAACTAAGCGTTTTGAGATTGGGCTAAAGTAGCAAAAAGGTACCAAACTAAAAAATCATTTAACTAACGAACAAGGTTTCGATCAGATTCGCCATAATAGAACCACTTGAATGAATAAGGGTAGATATCTCAAAATAAACTAACTATCTTGAGAGTAATTATGGATTAATAGGTTTGTTATTTCACTTAAATTTTGACTGATAAAATTTAATCGACATCAATTGGACGTTTATGATGCCATAGCTACTATAAGTACAACATTTTGTAGCTTGTAATACTTTAAATTTTCTATATTTTTTTTCGTTGCAATAGCTTATTTATATAGGTTCAGGGTCTTTTACAATGAATGAGTTTAGAACTTTTATATATTTTATTAATGCACGTTCTTTATTCTCCTTAATAATAGGAACAGTAAGTAGTCTAACTCAATTTAGAATTAAAAAGATTATTCTACTTATAGGTACAATAAGGTCATGTGGTTTTATATTATTACTTTAAGGTTATATCTAGTATTGAGTCAACTCAAGCATTTAATTTTTATCTTTATACTACAATATCAATTAGTAATTTAAATGCATTTGGTTCATACTCGAGGCAATATGGTTCTCTTTTATATTGCTATACTAGTGAAAATACAAAGAAGCATGAAAGAATTACATCCGGGTATAAAGCTAATTTCTCCTTACAATTTAGGAAAATCAAATTAAAAAGGTTATTATAAAATTAATCCCTCGTTTTAGCTTTAGTTAGCCTATTTACCTATTCTTTTTGTCATTTGGAGGGTGTAGCCGTCCTTTTAAATAGGAATATTTCTTTGGTATACAATGGTATTTAAGTGTCAGCTATAAAAAGGCTTTATATTCTTATCTTGAATTCGACTAATATTATACTAGTGTTATTTAGGTGCGTGTACATTTAAAGTATGAGTAAACCGAATGTTTTTTAGCTTTACCGGACTATAAAATTTAAATACTTTTATTTACGAAATTTAGTATAAAAGGTGCCGTACTAATAAGGGGGAAATGTTAGCGCGGCCTATTAGTTGATAAAACAATATCTTGCCGGACCACCGCGTACGCAAAAAATCTTAGTTTTAAAATATAATATATAGGCCTTATGATCAATCCCTATTTACTTCGTTGTGGTGTATTCCTGTATAACATTACAAACCTATTATTTTTATTTCTTTATTAACGGAATGGGCTAAGCATGGTACCAGATATGGACAATATTACTTTTTAATGGTTAAATTGGTAGTATGACTCTATATTTTTATTGTTGTGCAAAATTAAAATTATTATTTTTAGCTCTATTTTATATTAGCACCCATAACCCTTACCAACGAGAAATAACTCTATATTTCCGAGGTGGATTTCCTAGTTTTTTAGGGTCAAAAAAAAGACTTCAATTTTGGTGTAAAATTCTTTATTTTTCTTTTTTAGTATATCTTTTTATTTAGATTTAGAAATTCTTGGGTAATTTATCCTTTGTGGTCTAGTGGCTATGGAAAATGGGATAGTATGGTTTAATAATAGTACCTTATATTTAAGGGTATTTTTATTCTCACATGCAGGGATTTGATTTTTGAATTGGGTTAAAATGGCAATTAAGAATGATGAGTAGACCATCTTTTAATATTAGTTATAAATCAAGAATAAAATGAAAATTATGCTTTAACGGGAATAGTAAACTTAATAGCCATTTTCTTCCACCAAAACTAAATAAGACATGCCTACAAGCCACATATTTTTCGTAGGCTCAAGAAATAGTGGCTAAAACTCCAATTTTATAGGCTGAGGCATGCATACTTGTACCCAGCGATCATAAAATAAAGATAATAAATACTTTTTAGGGGCAAAGGAAGGTAATAGAGACTCATGTTAGCAGAGGGATTATATTAAAAGGCACTTCCGTGTTACAAACTTCAAAAATAATAGGATTACAGGGTTTGTGCCACCACAGGTGTTGTATTAGGAGCAGGAGTAGGAATAAGGACGTAGTATTTGGTTGTTCAAATAATAGGTGTAGCTAGAGACCCTTCAGTTAAAACAACCAATTATTCTCTTACTCAATAGTAGGTTATGCTTTACTAGAAAGCAACTCGGTATTCGCTTTTAATGGATGTACATTATTATTACTATACCGTACTTGATTTTAATTTGTGTTATAAGTTAAACTGTTTAATAACGCTTGATATGTGTATAACGGGAGAGGGGTTGGTATGTTCTACATAAATAACAATTTTACTTTATTAGAAATTCTATAGTTTTACCAAACTAGAAAAATTTTTATTAAGATAACATTTATATCACTTAGGACCGCGCCTACGCCTTTGAGGTTTATATTCAAGATAGCCTCTTCCACAAATGGAAGCGGGTTTATGTTGAGGTTTACATGAAACATCGATGTGATTATTTATGTAATCTCTATTTAGGGTAAGGAGATACTATATTCTTTGAAAAAAAAACTTCGGAGGATGCACGATTATCCACCCAAGTATTTAAATAACCATGGTAGAAAGTGCCTATTCAAAAAGTCGTTGTAGTAAGTTGTGACAAAATGTAAAATTTCTCGTAGTTTTTATAGAATTTATAGACTTCGTCAGTTAATATCCCTGTTAATAAAAAATAATCCCACCCGCAAAAGTAGTATCTAGAGGCTTTTTGACGCTAGAAAAGGCATATCTTAAAGAGAATAAAACATAAATCAGGGGATATATATGGTTAACTTAATAAAATAACAGATAAATTTATTAGGTCAGTCTCAAAGACCTTCTAAAAAAGATTTCCCAAAAATATTTTAGAATCTTAGTTACACTTTAAAAACCTAGAGAATAAGTTTAATAATTTCTCACAGAGGCTCAAATTAAAAATAGATTGGGTATTCTCATTTTTCACTGTTACAATATTAGAATACTGGTAAATTTTTGATTTGCTTTCCCTAGAGACAAACATTAGCTTTGGTGTAACTTCATCCTGAATATAATAACTAAATGTAGTTGGAAAGTTCCCCTTGATCATAAACACTCCAGACATACTAAAGCGAAGATTAGTAAAGTCTTTAAAGGGAAGTAATATGGTAAAACAGGAAAATCAAGCGTTGTATTGGTCGTACTGGCCTCTGTAAGAAACCTAAAATATTAATGAGGTTTAAGAAAATAAAACGATAATACACCGTTTATTTTTGAAAGACTCATAATGAATCGCCTTTTGAGTTAAATGGAGACAAAGCTTTAGGGAGAATCATTCTTAAGAAATAATGTTAAAAAATAGTGCAGTAAGAGGTTAATCCGATACAACATGATTATGAAAAGTGGTTCATCTTTGAGGATTTAAAATATTGAATAGTGTTTATGTTCAGTCTAGAAGAGCTGGGGTAAATTTTTAATAATAAGTGAGAGTACTATTTATAAGATTTAAAAACTCAGGGAGAAATCCTTCTAAAGAGAAATATAAATTTTCAGGTTCAAAATCTTACCTCACATAAACTTAGGAATAACAAATTTCATTAATGCGGAAAGCCTCTAAAGCCTTAAAGGTCACTTTAATAGTTTGAAAGATTCTTTATTGGATGTACAATGGACATCAGCTGGAAATATAAAAATTCCCTAGAGGAACTACAGTGAAAACCTTATAGAAGGCACTAATATAGTCCAATTATGTAGGAAAATCTACATGGAATTTATAGACTTTATCGAGTTAATTTAACTATAACACCTCAGTATATTAAATGCTATAGCCCTTCCATCATTTTAAATTATTATATTTTAATGGATAAATAAATGATCCCCAATCACAGTTTAAGAGCAGGTCAATACCAATGAATTATTGAAAAGTTACCAGTATCCATGGATTCTTATAGATTCTGATGGAAAAAGATATTTATAGAAATATTGATTATATAATAGTAACCAGATGCTGATCAGAAGCCAGGAGTGATTAAAAATGTTAAGAGTGGATAACAGAGTTATAGGCTACCGAGTTTAGAACATAATTATGATTTTTGCTCATAAACATAGTGGGATGTCATACCATTCTTTGCTGCCCTTCATTGGGTATCAATCGTGATGGCATATCCTGGTTAGACGTTAACATCAAAGTTCTCCAGGTTTTATTAACTGGAGAAGGAGTATTTTATGTCAGTGGTTAGAAATATGGAACTTTACAAAAGTTTTTATGCCTTAGTTATAGAATCATGTAAATATAGACAAATCTGTTATTTCACTACATAATGGGCTTACTTGTTAATATTGCATTTAGTAAATTTTTGCTGGCCTTTGGGCCATGTATATTATTTTCCTTTAATCCCGGAGGCCGGGGGGGGGGGGTTTAGGGTACAAGAAGTCTACAGCCCCAACCCCAAGTTGCAAGCTTCATACTAAAAGGGGTATTATGTTTCAAAGGTAAAACATGTTGCATACGGGGAGATAAAGGATTGTAGTTCAAATCTACAATGCCCCCTTAGTCATGTATACCAAAATTAATAATATTAATTTTACTTACGTAATAATCAAAGAATAATTTGATAATGATAAGAATAAAAACATGAAGGTTTAACCTTAGTACCTTTTTTTAATAGGATCTTAGGGATGCGTATTTATAGAAGAAATATAATATTTATGCTATTTCTACTAAAAATATGCTTTAATCTAAAACCATTCCTATATTGGTAAGTTCTATAACCTTGAGATATGTTATTAGGACAGAACGTATGCCATCTTAAACTATCGAGTTTTGCCGGAGCACGAATCTTCTGATTGGCTTAGCGAATTACTGGTGGCTTTTTATAGACTAAGAGGAAGTATGGCTATAGAATATCAATAATTGTATTAAAGTATAATTGTGTTACCATTATCTAGGGTGTATTAGTTTCCGGCTTTCTTTTTGAGTAGAAAAAGTTGGTTGCTAGTCATGTAGTCGGTTTATAATTGTCATATGTATAATTTCAACAACAACTATTAGCGTATTATTGGTTTTTGAAGGCGGTATTTAAATAAGTATATCAATTTCCAACTGTACTTATTTAGATGATTAATATGATTAATATTTTTAAATATGGGTATGAATTTTTTCAATTTGAAGTTTGAACAGAATCTATGTTGCATTACCTGTTATTATTAATAAGTTTCTTAGTTCATATCTATTCTTAGGATATATGAGCCATTGATCCTCGAGGACAACCTCAGGGGAAAGGTTGTCTATGGGGGTATATACTGTCATAACTCTCGGGGGATATCCTAAATGACCTAAGGCTACCAAGCTATAGTTTGAAAACTTATGTAGTGGCTGAGTAATAATCAGGTACGTGTAAGCAAAGCCTTAAGATGAGTGAAAAAGAAATGGGGACAATCGCGGATCTAAGTCAACAATACTAGACCTCAGTTATTACATGTAAAAAGAGCATAGGATATGGCGGAGTCTTATCGATTTAAAGCCAGAATATGCTGATTTAAGGTGGAACTCTAAGGGGTTATCGATGGAAACAAGGGATTTTTAAACTGGTTCAATCGGCAACGAAAGATGTTGAAATCTAGTGTCAAAGTGCCCAGCTAAACAATTATCGATTTCAAGAAAATATTTACCATACAATGTCTAACAGGTTGTAAAACCCCTAGAGTCTGGACTCTTGGGTTTAAATAACGGTGAGGCGTTCATTTAGTTAATAGTGGATAGGAAAATAAACATGTAAATAAGCGTTACGTGTTTCAATTGAAAATTTCAATTAGGTCCACATACCAAAAAAGATCTTAACTCTATTATATCTTTTACAACAAACATACTAGGTGGTGATCCGTTCTATAAAATCATATGGGTCTAAAACCGAGGATAGTTACTATTTCAAATAGATCAATTAAGGATTTTAAATATACTTAATTATTAATTTAAGAAAAAAATTATCCGTTTGTAACTCAAAAAGCGGATCGGATTAATTATTTTGTTTAAAAAAGCGGTAAAAATTGTAATAATAAAGCTCATTCTTTACTGGATCGCAGGATTAAATAAATAGAGAATATTAAAAGGCATCAAATTGAATTTAGTGTTTCTTGAACACGTGTTAAAATCAGAGCTTCAGGGTATACTCCCTATCTGAAAGACCGTAATAAATCTGATAAATTGTAATTTTAGACCCGATTCGGAATTTCAGATTGTTAGTTGCAGAGGGAA
>JACYFI010000382.1:0-11160 GCA_020975735.1 Ophiocordyceps xuefengensis
GGGAAGGTAAGCTAAAATCAAAAGGATG
The DNA here is from genome assembly GCA_020975735.1 of Ophiocordyceps xuefengensis. NCBI lineage: Eukaryota > Fungi > Ascomycota > Sordariomycetes > Hypocreales > Ophiocordycipitaceae > Ophiocordyceps > Ophiocordyceps xuefengensis. The sequence continues at coordinate 29 of JACYFI010000382.1, forward strand.
GATGGTTGGAAAATTACCTTCCGCGACCAAAATAATGTTCATATTATAAATAAATAAAAATAACACAGTTTTGAGTCATGAAATTCTTCTTGTTTAAAACCTCTAAGGATGAATCAACATCTATAATACCGTTATTAACAGAACGCGCTTTTACCGGTTAAGCTATAAGGCAAGCTTGTAAATTTTGCTCAACTTAAAATTATCTTAACAGACTTTTACCTTTACGCTGCATAAGGAAAAGATACAGGAAGCAGTGTCGTGTTGTGCCGTTTATAGCTTTTATTTTCTATGACCTTTGCAGGCTTAAGCTATTAAAAAATTATTTTTCATCTTTATTAATCAAAGCTACGGCTTCTTAAAGCACACACCTGAAAAGGGATATGGCACGCTTCTAGTCCACAAAGAGTTAAATAAGGGCCGAATGGAAGGCTGATTGCTAAAGCTTCACCTATTTTTATTTTAAGTATAATCATCGGGGTGCTTCACCAGATAGTAAACAAAGGATAGCTAATTCAAGCTTATGTTCGCATGAAAAAAATAGATAAAGCTTTGCGGGCTGATTTTACACACCATGGCGATGCTCCCGTTATCTTGCCAGTAAGGTTATATAAAGGGTTTAACAAATAAATACAAAAAGTAGTGTATAAGATCTATTGAGGCCCAATCTTATTTATATCTTTTTAGAAACAAGGCTTTGCTTAGCAGCTAAGCAAGGGAAAAAGATACAGCAGCCAAATAAACTACAGGATTGTTAACTTTGTTCAACCCTGATAGGTAGTAAAGTCTCTATTTGTGCGTTTTGGGGCTGTTGGTTGGTGTAACATACAACTAGAGCACTTTTCCTCTTAACATGCTGCTAAATATTTATCTTTTGTTTTTAGAGCTCATTTCCCCCTACCTGTGCTCTAAAAGCACATATAAAAATATACATAAAGAAGAGCTTAGCTAATAAAAGCCTATCCTTAAGATCTGAATTGTAATTATGATTAATCATTCTAGACATGAAGGGAAAAAAGGTGTCCACTCGAAACACCAATTCTAAAGATACCATTTCAGAAATGGTTTACCTACCTATGCAAAACCTTTTTCCTTGTTAAAAGTAGTCTTGCCTAGCGAAAGCGAAACACGCGAAACACCATACACTCTTTAAATTATAAGGTCTTATTGAGCCGTTGCTATTATTGAACACAAAGGTATGATAGCCCGGTCCACGATAAAAAAAAATTATTACTGAGCTTGCTAATTCTTATAAGGCTCATTTGGTATTACTTAGCTATACAAAATTCCAAACCTATCAAAAAGTCATTTTATGTTATTGTTGTGTTTGTTCTTTTTTCCCCTTATCGCCCCCCCCCAAACAGCAGCTTGCAGATCTTGATTCAAAAGCGAAATTCCTTTTCCTATGACGCTGGTCCTCAAAAGGCTAAAAATAGCCGCTGTGCGCCCCTATCTTCCTAAGAGCGTATTTTTAAGTATATATATTGAAAATGGGACCTGTTTGCGATCGCAGGCCTCTGAGTGCTGAGTTTTTTAGACTGTTGACCTCCTCCCATAGAGCCTATAATTCTACGACTAAAACAAAGAAACAGAATTAGGAGTCATTAAAGGAACCTTAGAAAATTAGTGGAAGTTTTTAAGAATTAACTGGACCCAAAACTTCCATCCTCCATCATAATATTATTATTCATGTCCGAATGAGATCGGAGTCGAAACTGATGATATCTATTATAGTACAGGATAACCTTTACCTGTTAAGGTTAAACTAATTTCTAGTAATCATTTAATGCACAACAGTTTAGGAGAAAAATAGAATTCGAACTTTAAAAAGTGCATACTGATCGAGCTTACAGGCTCGACCCTTCTTTACCCGATAAGAGCGGGAACCCTCCTTTATAAGAGAAACATTAAAATAAGATTTTATTTATTATTTAATACCGTGCAACCTTCCACTACACGAACGTATTTCGACTAACCTTAATTACGAACACACGCATACGAAGATTCCCAATAATAGACACTTGGTGGGCTGTTCATAGAACCATATCTACCAAAACCTTACCATTTTTTTTTACCAATATAAGAAAGCAACCTTATTGCCATAAGCTCTATTTCGCATGTACGGAGTGGTTAGTACCAATTCCCGAGGGTCAGTTCACCGTGACATGGATGAATTCACGTTCTAAGTAATTACTTATTCCCATGTAGTCAGAATTTTCAGAATAGAACCTCTTAAAATTTTTATCCTATTTTTTGGATGAAGCCTTAAAATTCACATTTTTGCATCTCTGTTGTCCTCATGGCTTATTCAAATTCACATGATATATATTAGTTTATTTATTGTCAGGCACTACCTTTATAATACTCTTTTAGATTCATTCCCGTGTTTTATCATTATTAAGTTCGTTTACTAACCCTGGAAGGCGAGCATATAATGCCTTTTAATCTTTAACTTTTCAGCTGCTTTACATCACCATCTAAGTAAATCTGTAATTTGTACCACACTACTACCTTCGATGACTTTTAATAAAAAAATGGTATAAATTAAATATCTTAATATTTGAGGAACTTTCTTAACAAAGATGCACAATTTTTACTCCTCCTTCCCCTAATATAACCCACACCCGAATAAGGAAGTATACCAGCTCCTTAAGGCTTCACCCTATATTTTTGTAGTTAATTGGAATATTAAATTGTACTCCAAAATCTGATTGGTACCGCAATGGAGATTTGTAGTTTAACCAAAAAACCAACCTCTACCCGGATGTAAACCCCAGCAATTCATTGGAGTCTGGTAATGAAAAGTCTGCCCTAAGGGTGTCTAGAATACTCAATTTATATTCCGGGTATAGCTTCTTTAATTGATCAGAATAAACCTTATCTATAGAACTCTTTAAGTGATACAATTTCCAGCAAATCTTCTAGTGGTTAACATGGTTCTTTTATTTTCCGATTAAAAAAACGGGGCTTTCGTAAACAAAAGGTAGCCGCAATATGTTTTTACTAATTCAAAAGGATTAGTTATCGAAATGTGGGTTACTAAAATCGATATTGATATATGATGGTATAACATATTGGAAAGATCTACCTCACCAAGCTTTAACTATAGTACTCCTTTCCTTTGTTATAAATATGTTTTGAAATACACTTTAAAAGGTATCTAAAACACTTCTTGGTGTTAACTAATACCTAATCTAGCTTCAAAATAGTGTGAGAACTACTGGATTTTTCTTTCTCAAAAAATGAACGAGGATCCTTGCAATTCAAAAAACCCGTTATAAACCAGGGGTGGGTTAGGGTTAGGTCATTTTCTATAAACTAGACCTACGCGCATAGTTGAATTAATAACGTGCTGATATTAACATTTACCTAGGTTATATATTTTAGAAGGGCTTTTGTTGATAACCTTCTTTCCGAAAGCGCCATAGAGTGCACCTTAATACTAAATATCATTAGTAAAACTACCGTTCTAAACCGTTGGCTCCTTTTAACAATTAAAGTTTGTTTATGGCTTGCGGGAACAATTTAAACATGTAATGGACTTAGATCCGCGATAACCTAATTTCCTCTTCGATCATCTGCCTGACTTATTACCAAACCTGAGTAATTACTTCAGCCACTCAAATACTTTCGTTATTGGGTTTGGTAAGCAGAAGGCTTTAAAGTGTCCCGGGAATTTGATAGTTTATCTCCGGTATTGAAACCCTTAGCTCAAGAAGCGGGATCTAGTGGTAGGCACAGTGTCTAAACCACATAAAGGCCATGAGACTGTCTTTGTCCCGTTTTTTCTAATCATATAACACCAGGAATCTATGCTCTTATCGTAGTAGCGAACCTTACTCATATAATATTTTTTTATTAGCCACGCATCCAAAAAATAAAGCCAGACGGTTCGTTAATTTACTGGAAACCATAGTTTCACCACCATTAACCCTGAAAACAGCCCGTGCAACTCTGTAATATTATAATACAAATGTGAATAAGAGTTTTTTCGGAAAGGGAATTATTTCGATTTAAAACAAACATACTCACTCTACTGTTTCAGGAAAAAGGTCTAGTGATTCAGGTTCCTGCGGGTTGCCAACATTACTCTTGAGGTGGAATGCTTACAACTTTCATGTTATTAGGGCCAAAAGAAATATTTAATTTAATCGGTTACTGACGAACTTAAAAGTTATTAATTTTCTATCTTAACTAATGGCCATTCATCATTTAACCTGAAAGCTACTTTTGGGGTATGCTCAATCCTGTTGTGTCTCTGTGCCTTCGTCCCTCAACGTCAGTTTTTACCCTAAAGGGGGGCCTTCGCCTCTACCGAGCCCTTTGTTATTAAAGAATTTCATCTCTCCTCCTATAAAGTAATCACCCTCTCTAAAAACTCTAGTCAAAATACTAACTTTATATAAGCTGATTTTTGACCGTCTGGTTACCCTTTAAACCCAATTAAGATGAACTTAATACTAGTCTTTACGTATGCGGCGGACTGCAGGCAAGTATTTAGTCAAGACACATAATATACATAACTATCATTATCAAGTTGTAAACAAACTTTATCAATTTCTAAATATAAGTACCTAATAGATCACTTTTAAGGAATCCTGATCAAAATAGGACTGCACTTTCTCTCACAGGTTGCCAGTTCAGGCGTAAGGCTCCAATTGACCCAAATAAAATTCCTCACTGCTGTACTCATTGTTGATGGGGTATTTTTCCAGACACCCAATGTGGTCGATCAACCTTCTCAGATCACTTTCGAGAGTTTGTTGGCATAGTTAATGTCAATCACCTTAAACATACCTATCCCGAAGATGTTTATCAGCCTCTTAAAGCATGGAACTGTACCCCCTTTATTTATTTGGGATGAGGATTTACCTCTCTTTAAGGCCCGGGCCAAATTATCATACTTTTATACCTCACCTCTACACACTTTTTAATTAATAACCAATTAGTATTGTAGTTTAACTTTTGAATGGGTTAAGAGTAATTCCAAACGACGATTAGCCAGTGTTCAAGCACTTGACAGCATTCACTCAGAGCCATCAGCCAACTCAAACCATTATTTTCTTTGATGTCAATTTTATTCATAAAAAACTTTTCGCTTTTTATGAAAAGAAAGTGGTTCATTACCATCACTTAGTTAACTTAAAATTTGAATATAAAGGACTGATAAATTAAAATTGGTTCTATTATAAATACTATACTACTAAAAAATTCTCATTTGTTCGCTATACACATACTAAGTTTACCACTGGAAGCTAGCAACCATGAATAATTAACTATTCTATAGCTGCCCCAATAGAACTGGTTTAGCCTGATGCATATATGCCAGCAAGAACCTCACAACGAAGTCTATAGGACTTATGCACAAAGACTTAATTTTCTCCAACCTAATTTCTAAATTGTTATTACTCCTTATAAGGATAATTTTATCTGTTATATAATTTTCCTTTACTTACTTTTTACCATCTTTCACATACTATTGAACTTGTTTGCCAACCTTGGTCCGGTATTTACATGCATTAAAAAAAAAAACAAACAGCAATATTCTTAATGGTATCTTAGGTAGTAAAGTAAGTTTAAGATGTAATAAAGTTAATTTATTATTTATTTTTTCTACCATAATAGAATCTTGTTGTATTTTTCTTTAAAGTCACCCTTACCATTAAAGGCTTTACTAATATATTTAGGTTACGTTTTTTTTTACTCAAACAATCCCATCACAAATCTTCGCTGTTCAGGGCCAGAAAATTGTACTGTTTAACGTCATTATACTATAAAGTGTAGGTGTACCCTTGTCACTAAAAGAAAAAATATTGTTCATTACTTCTTGTTAGTAAAAGATATCGGTCACCCAAAATTTTTATTCAAATAATCTTTTTATTGGTATATCTACTTGATTCTCTCGCTTCACTCTTTCTCTGAACCTTTCTTAAAATTATCTTCATGTCATTGCCCTTAGATTGTATTATCCTTCCAGGTTAACGGTATTTTTTATCTGAAACTTCCCTTGATCCAGGATTATTAACCTCCTTTTACCACCACCATAGAAAACTAGGTTATTAGGTGAGACAGATTCGTTTATTAAGTAAAATCATTTATTTTATATAAATTATATTGTCTAACCCTGTAGGTATTCACCTGAAGTAATGACAATAAATCTCAAGCTTACAACTAACATTCGGAGAAATGTTACCCCAAATTTTACAAACTAAACTTTCCTTTTTTTAACATCCGCTTAGTAGATATTATACTTAAATAATATAAAATGTATTAAATAATATAATTCTAATCATTTTAATACTATAATAATACACAAGGCCCTAGTTAATTCAAGCCGAAATCTTTAAAAAGAGCTAGTATACCTAGAATAATCTATAAAATAAATCAAATTTTAAATATACTTTTTTAAAAATTTTACATAATTTAGAATAACTAATAAGAATTTTCAATAATTCTGTAGGTCCTTATAAATAACAGTAATAATCCTCACCAAAATCCCTATAAAAGCAAATAATAGGGTGTAGAACAAGAAGTAGAATAAATAATGTGCTAATTATTATCCGAATATTATCACAATATTTAAATACCTAGCTTATCCAAAATGAAAAGGAACTCTAAATAAATTCCAAAGAAAAAACGTCGACAGAAAACCATAAGATATTATATAACTTGTTTTACAACATAAATTTAAAAAACACTTAAATCGTTTATTAAAAATCAAGACATTTCGGATAAAGTCCTAATTAGCCATAATCGCTTCAATTTGTTTATCAAAAATACTCATTCTGGCGACTATAAAAAGAATAAAAAGTCTTCTATTAAAAAGTACCAAGTGTATAAAAATTGGTATTAATTTTTTTAAAGTTCCAAATCAATTAATGTAATAGTCTAGGTCCGTTCCCTTTTAGGTAAGAACTTTGTCAATACTACGAAAAAACTTGAGCTTGGAATTAAGCAATCGAATCATTTCTCAAACCCCGAAAAGCTATTATAAAAAGTAATGAGTATCAAAACCGTACCAATCAACAAAACTCATACCTGAACAGACATCATAGTGTAACAAAACCACTTAAAATTACTCAAGACATGTGGGTCCCGCTACTATGTAGCTCCTAGTCCTTAACCAAGCGAACACATCTTGGCAGAGATAGCTGAAGAATTCCACAAGTAACTAATAATAGGTAAAATGACTACAGGGGTCAAACCTGCCGGTACTAGTAAGACAAAGAATTTTTTCAAAACCATGTTTTTTGGAAACACTTAAAAATTGTTGCCCCTAAATACTATTGTTAAAAACTAAGACAAAATGTTAAAAGCCAAAATGAACATGTAGGATCAAAAACTGTAAAGGCACCATTCCCGATACCAATTATTTTAATTAATATTAAATCAAAATAAATGTATTATATTGACAAGTGGGAAAATAATTTTTGTCCATTTCTAGCCATTTATTTGATTTTGGTAACTTGTTGTTGTATTGTTACGATAGGATTCTTGAGTATAGAATCAATTGTTAACTACTAAATTTATAAGTAGTTGCCACTTAAACGCTTAAGATTAAAATATTTTAAACCCTCCGATATATTAGGTAAAGCCTATTATTTGTTAAAAAATAAAGTGTAAGTTCCACCCTAAAACTTCCTAAATTTGAATAATATTCTTACTTCAAATTGTACCTAAGGGCTTATTATATCCTTAAATAATGGTATGAATAAACATAAAGTAGCGTATATATTATACCTTAATAATATAGATCTTTAATTACAATTACTTTAATATATTTATCCTATAAAATGTATATTTATTATTATAATTTTTTTAATAACATACGTGATAGAGAATAAATGAAACTATCTTGGTATATATAATTTAGGATAAATATGTACAGAACGAATACTATTTACCAGCAAAAAGCAACTACTATGTCCATTCATTTAATAAAAAGGTTTTAAATTGTTGGCATATTTAAATAAAATAAAATGGATCTATCATAATATCGTTATTTTATTTTAATCGTAAACAAATCAAAGCATTTATACATGCCTATATAATAAATCTATTTGATAGGGTATAAGTTTATACCCGTTTAGTTTAATAAATATTTTTACACTATCAAGGGGCAGGCTGTTGTAAGCGTACTACTGAGCATGGTAACAACCCACTTGGGCTTTATTTACGCAGGCAGGGTGAAGATATGGCATGGGGTGTAAGACAAGGATAGCCTAGGTGGGAAAGCTATGCAAGCTCCTATAAAAATAGGGGATAGTTTGCCAGTAAAATCAGTAGTATGCCATTTCCTAAGGGGGCAATGTATGTTATGGTTACACAATCCAACCAACAGCAGAAAAAATGAAACAACTCATATGTATTGCTTAATAGCAAGCACTAAACAAAAAATTCAATTGTTGTATTCCGGACTGAACTAATCTTCTACACGAATCAAATCTTCTCTTGCATTTTGAAAATAGCACTACAATTCAAAAGAGTATCTCTGAATTTTTTTTTTCTTATCTAACTAAATTAAATTAACCATGAACTTTGGTCTGGGCTGCAAACGCACCTATTCTAAAACAGAGTAAACCCTTACCCATTTTACTTTATTCGGTAACTAATGGCTAATAGTCAACTCTCTAGTTGTGTAAGCAAAAGTATTATATTTAAAGGAGTTGGCAGCATTGTGTGAACACGATAAACAATTTGGCCGAACCTCCCATCCATTAGGTTGCGCCACCAATCTTCTACGAATACACAATCTGCAATCTATATGTTGATTCGTCCTCTTATATAGGCAGATATTAAACATACCATTATTCTAATTTAATCAAGTCATATATGTTATAAATCATAAAGTATGTGAGGTAAAATAGACTTATATCAAAGATATGTCTCTAGGTCGGTAAGTTATACTACAGGCTATTCAGGGGTATTCATTAGGAGGTGGTTGGACCTTGAGACTGCCTTAGTGGGTTTGTGTCAGATGAAAGAGGAGTTATCCTGTTGCGTAGGATTAGTTAATTGTGAGTTTAAATCGTTCACGATTTAATACATTAAGATGAATTTACCTTGAGGGAATTAGATGATTGGCATCATTGGTAATACCTTTTTGTGCATATGGTTGTATGGAATTATATAAAGCCCCCACCATTTGTGTATCTGTCATTATAGATACAGCCTTCAAACCCCCCTGTCTTTAATTATTCCTCTCCTATAAAATTAGATAATGAAGGCTACGCCCACCAAAATAGCCGAAACACCAGGAAGAGGTTATTCCACAATGTCAATGGTCCATCATGGACAGTTAAACTAAAGTTATTAAATAATAACAACGATTATGGGTAGGTCTGAATAAGTAGTAAATATATAGAAGCAAGAAATTTAGGGTATGTTGCTGTCAATTTAATCCTTTTTTTTAGCGCAATTTGAAACTTTCATTGTTGATATAAAGAGTATTATATTTGTGGCTTGTTTCCCTGTGTATACAAGGGGAAGGAAGTATTTCCTTCGATTATAGGTATTTATAATAACGATCCAGAGAATTATTAATGGTTATATTTTACAAATTAAGAGAGATTATAGATCATTAAAGCCATATTAGTCCAGAATAATGTAGATCTCTAATATATACCTAGGATATATACCTAAATATTACCTGTAAAGAAACTAATCCAAATTAATATCAGGCAATTCTCCTTTTAATTTCACAACAGATAAACCGTTGTTCTAGGAATGCTGTGTAATGAACCCAACCGAAAGATTATAACAATTAAACATAAATATTGAAATAGGGTGGAGTGATAATACAATTAAGATGTACAAGCCAAGAACCCATACTTGGTAATCTTCAGTAATTACCTGATAAGATAAGAAAACTCCCCCCTATAGTAAATTTGAGAGTTTAAAAGGTGTTACCACAGATTACCTAAACCACTAAAAGATAAAGAACAATAAGCGACAATATAGGCAATAATTTGAGTACAAACTCCTCTGTAGGAAGTTTTAGATTATCCCCAGTTCTTATCCGTATAAAACTCCCCCGTTGCGCAAACAAAAATAGACACTTTGTACAAATCCGTGTGCTAATCCAATTAAAGAACCGCCTTCTAGGCTTGATATATTGTTCTAAAAGGACTAATTAAGTATACGTGAGCATGGGCAATGAAAGTAATATGCTCAATTAAACTCTTTAATATCTGTAGTTCTAATACTTCGTAAAACTAGCATAAAAACAGTTTATGTCCCTAAACATAAATTATCAAAAAGTATAATCTAAGTAACTTTGGGAAGTTATAGGTGTAAAATTATCTGAATATACCATATAGACTTTAACTTAAGGACAAATGTCCCGGCTTAAAATATTAGCGCCCCAAAGGGGGATCTCCACCCCGTGTGACCTTTAGTTTAGTCATTTATCAACCCATAAACCGGTGTTTTACAAAGCATAAACGCTCATAGATAATCGCCCCTACACAATAAAAATATTTGTTCTTTTATATTCTAAATTTAATTTAAAAATAATAGTAATTCAAAATTCAGTACACCCACTAGTGAACTGATATATTAATATAATGATAATAGAGATAATGACCTCATAATGTATATAAGAGAACTAGTTAACTGCAGCCAACTATTTTTATCTATACAGAACCCAAAACCCCTACTTAATATAAATAAAACAAGGAGGTAAGATACTGTTCAAAGAATTTATTAGAATACGATTATTATCCAATGCATAAATACCGGCAAATAATAACGTTTCTAAAATAAGCATAATTACTATTAAATACAGGGATTTTTTTTATCATTTCTTTGACTGAATCACAATTGATAATACGCCACAGGATTATTATTGTAGTTAATAACTAAGTTATACCGTTATAACCATTGGACCTAAATAAATATCACAAATAGTTAATTTATAATGTTCTTGTACAATATTTGGAAATGATTTCGTACTATTACTATAATACTATGAATGATAAGATGAGATATAATCAAGTTTTATTACACTATTTATTAAGTACATATGATTTGGAGTAGGGTCTGGAGCCCTACGTAAACTATTTAAATATTTTGTTACATAGTGGCGTTTTGTCTAGTATTTATTGCACTATAAACCGGTAAAGCAATAAAAAAGA
>JACYFI010000385.1:0-10345 GCA_020975735.1 Ophiocordyceps xuefengensis
AATTAAATGAGGTCTCATGTTCCTGAAAACCCAATGCAGAATTTGTTCAAGGTATAACTTTAGAATATGAAGGTTAGAGAATGTTAATCTATTTTCAAGTTAGAGCCCCAGCCAAAAAAATTGTATCTATGACCCCTACGACAGAAACTTCACTACATTATAATCCTACCTATTTAAATAAATTCTTATGACCTAGTAAACCATCTTAATTATTCTATGTTTATCATAAAGGATTAAATATCTAGTAGAACGTTTTAATTCCTGAATAGAGATACTTTGAAGTACGTCTTACAGTCAAATAAGCTATCAATTAAGAGTCGTTACAGAGTCATGATTGAGACCCTTCAAATTATTATTAGTGATTTAACAATAATAACAATTTTTGTATTTTTCACCATAAAATCGAAAGCTGCTGACTGCTTGAGCAAGCAAGATAATGTTTTTTGTTAGACTGGTTACGTACTAGTACTTAAAAACATAGTATTTTTCTAAGTATTCGTGGTTTTTTTTATCTTAATGACGTATTTAGTCTAACAGATCATGCCTGTAAAAAAAGGAATGTAAACTTGTAGGGGTGATATTATTTATAGTATCTGAAGATTTATTTTTTCCTTGCTATTTTTGGGGCTTGTTTCCCATTAGAAAAGCCACTGGGGATAGTACCAACTCCGGGGGGAACCCTAAAGCCTTTAATAACTAGCTTTTATCTAATGCGATTTTGTAGTGGTTCTCCAGAATGATTGGAGAGTCACAGTGAAAATATCATTCTAAAATTCTTGACTTTGTCCAGGAAATGGCATCGCGGGTCCTTAAAATGAGGTGAGTCATAATCTGTAAAAGAGCAACGAGCAAGCCGGTTCCTCAAGATATCTGTAAAATATTGATAGGTGTGCTCCCGAAGTGCCAGGGAAACCTTGTTTTTAAAAAATTTAAATAGGGGAAGGATATTAATTACTATATTTACCGAGGTTTCGCACAAAAAATGTGAATAAAAAATATTCTAATGTTTTGTAAGAATACCCAACAAACATCTTATTCTAGTAAAACTAATTATTTTAAAAATGGGCTTCACATAAATCCTTATGATTATTACTGGGGTTTTCTTAGGAGGCGATGCCTTTTTTATACGGTCGTATTACCAGATTTCTATATTCAAAGGTGGGTTAAGAGTAAAACCCTAATATTTCAGATAGGTCTTCGGATATAAGGATCTAGCCCTTAATTAGAACCAAATTCGCTGTTTTATTGGTGTAGGTAAAAATAAACAAAATTAGGCGGAATCTGTTCAGATTTTAGGTATCTGGTTTACGAAGATAAAATTTAAAATAACATTATTCAATTTTACAACACCCCTTATTTGAATACTCCGTAGAAGTCCGAACGAATTTACTTTTTAAAGAAGTTTTAAATTTGATGAAACAAGGGTCATACTCGTACATTAGAAGGGTTTTAAAATAAAGTTATATGTATTAAAGCACATTAAATTAGTGAAAATTATTGATGCGTAAGCTTAGTATTCCCTAACCTAGCGTTAAAACCAGGTAGCGCTCCGCCCAAAAAAGTAATTTACTCGATTTAAATGCAGTAAGCTGGAGTTGTGACAGCACGGGGAGGGTGTTTTTCTATAGCACTTAAAAAAATACCGGATCAAAATTAGGAGGAACCAGAGGTTAGATTTATTTTACTCCAACAACAGTAAAATAATAACTATTAGGAAGTTTAATTATTACTTAAATTTTTGTGTAGAAATATGATATCTACATTAAGATTGTGGGGAGATTTTAGTTGGAAAAATTACAGGAGTTCGATATTTAAAAATTCATACCTATATTTGAAAAATTTAAATTACATGGGGTTTAAATTAAAAACATTAGAAGATTTTTTAAAAAACAAGCGTTCTAACTTATAGGAAAACAAAAAGCCCCATTTAACTCGACGCAGGGGTAGAATGAATTAAAAAGAATGAAAAAGTAAGTATGAACAGAAATAATAATATAAGTATAATAAAAAGACTTCTAGAAATAGAAAACGTATATAAAGGTTGGTGCTTTAACACCAACAGGTAGAATTTGGGACCCTAAATGACCTCCTAATGGGGTATAAACCTTATTAATCCTTTCGGAATTACCTTATATTTAAAATATAAGTATTATTTATTATCTAGTTGAGCAACAAATCTACGTTCGCCCACATGCCACTCTTAATTAGAGGGGATAGAAAAAGGGAGGCTTTAGTATGGGTACATTTTTGAAGTAGTATTAGCCTTTAGTATCCCACCTTTGCTTTCTAAATGAGTTCTACTTTTTTTGGTTTTTAAAGTGTTTATAGATACTATTGTTTTTATATACTATTAGTAGTTAATAACATTTTAAGCATATTCAATCATTCATAATAAAAACCTGGCCTTGGTAACCTATGTATAATCCCATAAGCCATTTACAATATTTTAGCCTGCGAGGGCTACAAACTGTGTAAACAGATCTATAGTACGAAACGTAAAAGAATTTCAATCTTACCTCCCTTACTGTAGTAACGGTTTTACAGTCGTTGAAGGGAGTTTAGTCTTAAAGTCTCAAAGAGGAGTTTTTCTACACGGTTCAGGCTAAAATTGGAACCACCTGAAATTAAATAGATGTTTTACCCATAAATAGGAGATATCGTTTATTAACAAAGAAAAATTCCATACTTTTTTTATTTTGGGATAGGTTACAATTTAATATATGTAGATAATAAATTAGCATAGCTAATAGTGTCCAACCGCAAGGATTGGGCCTAAAAAAAATTTCAAACCTTCATTTTTGATACAATACCCTTTATTGACTAAAAAAGAGCAGAATTATATCCGTATTTAAAACAGCTATCAATGTCACTTTTAAAGGCTTAAAGCAACCCGCTGATATTGAAGGTATGTGATGAGCTTATAAATATAATGGGATCATTGAACAGAAATGCTGTCTGATAAATTTGAAAATTATTTTTCCTTAATTCTAAAATGTGTACCAACGCTTAGTGATTGGATACACATAAATTAAAGAATTCTAAAACTGAATTTCTGATTTGTAGATGGAGAGGGTTATTTTTATGTAAATCATTAATTAATAAAAAACTGAATAAAATGGTTTTATAATCGTAATTTTAGTTTTCTGCTATTGTAACTCAACATGCGACAGATGAATTTTATAACAAAAATTTTATGGGTTTATATAGGGGTGTGGAAAGATGAGAACAAGCTCTCTAAATAGAACAGATCGAAGTAAAAATTAACTGTATAAAGATTTAATATAATTAAGAAAAAAATTCCGCTTTTTCTTTAAAAGTATCCTTTTAAGTATAAAGTTAGAGATTATTTAGATTTTATATTAAGTATCAAGATAATAGCTTCTAGGTTAAGATCATTTTAACAAAACCCCGAAGGTATGAAAAAAAGATAAATTCCTTTTTCTAAAGGTCAGGATGGAATAGAAAGTGAGAGAATTAATTAAGCTATTAAGTGCTAACTTATTCTATAAAACAATAAAACAAAAAAAAGTTAAAAAATTGAAAGAGGCTTTTTAATTTAAAAGTTATTTATAAATAAATTGAAGAATTATTATTATTTTAGTATTTTAACTGAGTAGGATACATGGGAACTCTATAAATTTTAATTAATTAGTTAACAAAATTAAATTATTAATTATGGTTTGTTAACACCAGCAAGTCTTTTTAAAATTTTTAATTTAAAGATTTATATGTAGCTCTAATCTTAATTTCTTAGTATACGTTTGATTTAGAATAAGATAGGTTCAACGACTGAATATAGATAAAAAGGTTTGTTATGTCGCACTATGTTAATATTACAGGGTCTTTACTTTATATAGGTAAAAACTTGATGGGTTTAAATAGGCAATATTAATTGCACATAACACATTGTATGGCAATGTAATGGAAACTTATTGAAAAATTTATTCAACATAACATTGTAACACTATTTTGTTTCAAGCAATAGAAATAGTTGGTTCTCATTTAATCTATAAAGTGAATGTAGATATTGGGTACTTTGATTTCTTCATTTGGAACAGGGTTTCCATGGGTTTCCTGGTTATCATAGGTACAATTCTTGTCATAGCGTGCTAGGACCTATGAAGAATTAATTACCCTATCATTTACAGGATCACATCATTTTTAGGTTATGGAATCGGAAGGTATTCTTTAGCTGTACACCTTTATGTTGCTTCTTTGTAGATCTCGTTTTTTATATTTTGCTCGATGTTAATACTGAGGGTCCTAACATAATAACGATATTTCCAATTTAAACATGCAACAAAAAAGATACGTTAAAAATGAAATGAAAATGATAAATAACAAATATAGAATGAAGCTATATTTTAGTTAGCTACTCATCATTTTATGTTTAGACGCCCACGATGGTAAAACCCTAGATTCTCCATATTGTTTCCTTAATCCTGGGAGCGCCCTCCGCGCCCACAAAGGAGAAATAATGTGACCGCATTCCTATACCTACTGCCTGACAGGAAGAAACACCCAAATGGATCATTTTCTCATACTAGCCAGAAGAAGACAATGCCAATGAGATCCGACGCTGATAACCATACCAATGGAGAAATACAAGTTAGGATCAGATTCCTGCTTGATTGCGTAGAGGATTAGGTGATCGCTTAGTTCTGATTATACAGTCCCGAGAAATTTCAAGCAAGTGAATAATGAAAGTCGTTGACTGCGTGCTCGAGTATCAACTTAGTGAGTAGAATCTACGCAGAGGGCGAATACCCATTAATCTGGTTTTCATACCTCCAAGGGTGATATATGGAAACAAGAGCGGGGAGGTCGACAAACTTTTAAGAGGGGGAGAGGATTTTTATCAAATTTGAGGATTCCAGGACAGGTGCACATCCCATCTCCACTCACGAACAACCTTTATCAGAATCATCTCCCTTGATCCTGAATCCTACTGACCCAACACCAATCCGAAGATGAAGCTGATCAAAAATTGTCAATTAGTATCAATTTTAGTATCTCAGAATTTACAAACTAAGGATGCAGTTATTGCGCTCAAACAAATTTGAATCAATCATGCGGGCGGAGGATATAAAAGGAGTAATAGATGTAAGAACGTGATTTTGATTTCGATGTTGATTTATGACAAAAAACCGCCGAAAGAATAGAAGATCAACAATAGTTAATTGTGAATAAAACCAGCTTTACTATAATTGAAATCGATACCAGATTATGATGGGGGATTATAGATGGAGACTTTTCTTTGAGACGACTCATAATTGATGACCATAATTGTTTGCTATAGTAAATATTTTCTTGAAAGGAGCTTTCTATTTCCACAAGGGGCTCATTTTGTTATTGCTTAGCAATTAACAATTCAAAAACCTACTAATATTAATTAACCAGATAGAAATCTTTAGTATAAAAAAGTTATTTAAGATATTGATAGTATTAAGAGGGTCAAATTACTTGTACGTGTTGGTTGGTTGGAAGGTGAACCATGCATACATGCGTAATCCATACTCCCTTATCCCCTTGGGCTGCGCACTAAAGCTAAATGGGAGGCTAGGGTAAAAGATGCTTGTCTTTTAGGTGGGGGCTACCCGCAAGCTATAAATTTAGGCAAACCTTTAAAAAATTATTTTATATGTAGCCTTTATAGGTGGAAGCCTTCTAATAGGGGACTTCTTATTTCTGACAAATACCCATTATCTATAATGCTTCGGTTCAGGAATTAGAAGCAACAAAAATCTTAAATCTAAATTTAACTAAATAAGTAAAAACTAGGCTTGTGTAATTCTAATCAATTTCACTCTCCTCACCTTATACCTATAACATTTTGTTTGATCTTTCGATAATTATCTATTAATGTTCCAATAGAGCTTCCGCTTATTCTAGCTTGCTCTCGTAAAGTTTAGGAAGAAGGCTTCGCCTACACGCAATAAAAATTATCCGAAGCAATTACAACTAATATATTATTTAAAAGGCATATAGTTAAAAGTATAGACCTACAGAAATTTCCGATTGGATAAGGTCCAAGTTCAAGTCTGACTACCGGTCTTGTTAAAAGAGCCCTTTGCGAGGGACCCCTTGTAGGGGGATATTTGAATACAGAGCTTTGTTGCTAGAATTTCCTTACATATTAGTTACGAACTTAAGGTAGGCGATAGCCTATCCTTTAATTTTTTCTTTAATTCTATATATGCAACGACGCTTAGCTAGTAATAAAATATACAAAAATACGCAACTGCTACAAGGGATCAGTACACTAAAGATGTAGATCTTCTTTTGCCCTATCAAGGGTGGGCAGGAATTTGGTAAATGATTTATTTTCTATTCTCGAAGTGGCGGTGCCATGTTTATGTTCACTAAACCAAACCAGCAGGGAAACAGATATGTCGTCGAAACCTTATCCTAGAACCCTAGGTCTTAAGGGATAATGAATATGGGTTATGTAGTGGCGTAGTACGATACCCTTGTAAGGGCGAGGCTTTCGTTTAGTTAATTCTTGTCTTTGTGACGCAAAGACTAGGGGAAGTATAGGGATGGCAAGAGCAAGGGATTAGGAGCTTATATCGGTACGAGAATAACTTGGCACACACAATGAAAATGAAATTAAAGTGGCAGTATAATAATTTGTCTTATATTTAGGTTCTTTAAAAAAAAAAAATAAAGCTCAGGTAGTCAAATTGGGAATTTTGATCTTTCGACGTTATTCGATGCATTTCTAAATGTTATACAGTAGATATCTAATGTTTTAAGATATGGGCATTATTTCGGTTAATACTGTTTATTAATAAACAAATTTCTAATAGCCATTCGCTCTTAGTCTTTATAAAGGATGTATTGCAATCTAATTTCTCTTTATTTAATATTATTACAAGTTCAACGTTTATAGATTTTCTCTTTATTTTAATTGTATTTAGGGGCTCCCGTATCTATATTATTTTTATTTATTTCTGTATGTTGGATTAATATAAAAGAACAAGCTGAATTTACCAAAGCGGATAATTTGAAAATAGGTTATTTCCCCTTATTAGCAGATTGTTTAGAACAAATTATAAATTATGCAATTAAGCCAATATTGCCCTTACTTATATGGAAGCAATTTAATAGGTTATAAATAGAAAATAAACAATCTAATATTATTTTTCTCAACAGTAATATAGTGATATTATCGCTAAGAAGAAGTTAGGGTACCACTTACAATAACATAAAAATCTGAACCAAACACCGCACTACGGTTTATTTAGTTACTAGTAATAATTGAAGATGGGTAATATGACAGGAAACAAGTCAACATGTTAGAAATACGGAAATATATTTATTATACTTCTTTATATATTACGATTGTTTTATTGCAGGATATAATCTTTAATATTAGGATCGAGAGGTGGCCATATAAAATACGATAAACAAATACACATAAGCAATAAATATTATATAAGCTTTTTTTTAAGCAAGGACAAGCTATAAATGATCATTCGATCTTCTGGCTCTGCTTAAACGAAGATACTTTATTTTTAGCTTGCTTAGGCTGTTAAGTAAAAATAAAATCTACTTATTCATACAGCACTAAATGAGCAAGTATAAGGATAGGATTGTGGTCTGGGTCTAACAGTAAAGACTTATTTATTTTAGGTTATACAATTTATCTATCTTCTGTATTTTAAGACTTCTTGTTTGTAATTCTATATTCTAAAATTGCTTTAAAAGCTAACACTTAATTCAAACAAGGCTCAGTAATAGTAAGTTCCACCCGCCCAAATGGCTTTCACGAAGCTCTCGTCTGTTTGGATTTATATTCAACCCCTTCCCCTGCGGGCATCTGCAAAATAGTGGGGGGCTGGGTTTGCAGTTTATATACTTCAAAAGAATAGCCCTGTCAATATAATAATAGCTTTGCGTCGTTTTTTTGACGGTTTTTTAGGAAAAAAAAATAACAGGGATACCAGGCGGCTGATTAGCACAGCAAAATATGGGTACATGCATGTGGTGGGTTATTTTTTACCCAAAACAACTAATAACTAAAATATCTTCTTTTATACCGCTGCGTGTTGACGTAATAGTAAGTTAGGCTTCGTGATTTTTCAAGGATGCTGGTCCCTGCTCATCTCCTGTGCGTAATTATTTAATATGAGCCTCGTTATTATTTTTATGTAGGGCTACAAATAATAAAAGTGGAGCTACCGTAATTAATTATTAGTATAAATAGAACAATGTGTTCAATGGGTTACGAGACCAGTTTGTCTTACACACAAATTTTAAAGGTTCAATCCTTTATTTTCAAAGTTTTTATATAAGTATCAAAAGTAAGGACTGTTTTTATTGGTGAGTTTTATACTCCTTGAATCTATTGCGTTTTGTTCTCACAAGTAGGGGTTGGGGTGGGTTACGCTTCTGTTTGCTCTACGCCTGGCCTTACCTAACTCTTATACCTACTTTAGAGAAACTGTTCGGCTTAACAGCTGTAAATAAAGCAAAAACAAATAAAAAAAAAATAAAGATCTTGTATTCTAGGAGCTTTTTACTCCTTTCTTGAACCAAAATTATAAAAGACTTATAGGTGTGTGCTTAGCTACCTAAAGGTAATAAAGATCGACAATCGTAGAATAATCATTAACCACCCTGTAAGGATACTGGGTTGGAATGGAAGTAGTATATAAGGCAATCACAGCTAATAATCTAAATAATATATTGACGTCATAAAGATTCCTAACTAATCGGTACAAAGTGTATCTTGATAAGAATATGCGTCAGCGTTTTGTTCGCTGAAGGGAATTTAGCCTGCACTATTTTTATGCTGGATAAGGTATCTGGAAACCTGGTTTCCTAAGGGGATATGAATATGGGTTATAGCTGGCGTGGCTATCGAACCCTTTGTAGGCTAGCTTACATAGTTTTATCTTGCCTGTGGCGCAAGCTATCGAAGGCAAAAGATGCAAAGGCAAGGGGATTAGGGATTAGAAGGATAGGATCAGGAAACAAATAATAGAGGCAGGGGAGCTTCAACCAAAGAGGAAATAAGTTAAGGAAAACAGGACTTATTATGGAGGGGTTTTAAGGACAGGCCCTTTAAGTATGTAACCCGATTAAGAGAATTGACCGAGTGTTTACAGGGTGGTAAGTTTTGAATATTGATTAGTGTGTTTAAAACTCCATCCGTTTCGAATCGGGGATTTAGTCTCTAGTAAAAGTGCTTGTTTTAATGTGGGCATGGGCTTTTAGTAACCTAGCTCAAGCTTATCCTAGCCCCCTTAGCACCTGTGACCGTGTTGTGCCAGTTAAAAACATAAAAGAAGTTGTTGTTTGTATTGGGTAAAAATAGGAAGCTTCCCACCTTAGAAACTCTTGGTTCCAAAAATCCAAGTAACCTTCTGAGTTATAATGACAGTTAGATTTATATACACTATAAAACCTATTGTTGAACCGGTTTTAATAATAATCTAAAATGTTTGCTGATCCCCTTATCTGAAGGAGATCGGGGTGGCTAAACCTACTCCCTTGTAGGTAAGCCACATTTAGCCACACCCCTGTAGGGGGGTAGCATAAGCAAGGGGGATAGGGAATAGAAAAATTATGTTCAAGGATTGGAAGCAAGGCTTGTAGATGCAATCACGTCAAAGGGCTGCTGTTTAATAACTAAGAAAAAAATAACAACGGCTTAGTGCCTTGGTGCTTATTAATCCTGCATCCTGCTTGCATAATAAGAGAGTGTATACCATTTAATTCTTGTGTTCTCTCACGGGATTACTACCGTATCAGAAAGTAGGCAATTACATAATTTTTCACTGTATCGAAGAGAGTCAGCGCACGTCACCTGCATATCTCGAAGGATCCGGGGGCGGGTCCTAGGCCAGAAGGGCAAAACCCGTACGAGCTCTCAGAAGTTTACAGGAATGCAGCCCTGCACACATGGGAGATAACTTATTATTTCAGATAACATTTTTCATTAGGCTAACGGCTTCCTTGCGTTTACTTCCTTCGGGGTTCCGCAAATACCCCCTACCTCCGAAGGGTGGTCTGCGCTTTGTTAAAGGTTATACGGTGGGAGTAAAAACAGTAATTGAATATAGTTTTTGGGGCCTGCCCAAGCAGATATATTAATTCATATCTTAGTATTTTGAAGTATATTATGATTCACAATTGTATAAAATAATTAAGGGTCCGAGATTGATTTTACATATTAAAGATAATATACTTTTGAACAGTTTTTTAGTAATATTTTTGATAAGGTTATTTAGTGTTATAAATGCTAACACTATACCGGATGTCAAGATGCCACAACGGGGTATGGCTGAGTGGTCAAAGCGCCTCTTTGGGGGAAGGGTTTTTGTCCCTATGTTCGATT
>JACYFI010000339.1:0-12184 GCA_020975735.1 Ophiocordyceps xuefengensis
ATCTTAATACTTTCCTTTTAAATAGTAGAACAAAACTCAATATTGCCTATGAATTCAAGCTTCTTAAAACGATACAAGATAATTTCTCACCTTGAATATTGATACATATGTGATTAGTAAAAAACTTAACTAAGAGAGAAACTTTCTATTATAACAAGTAGGCTTCCTTACTATATATTATACGGAAACAAAAGGGTCTCATTCCTCGACGCGGTTATGTACAATACAGAAAAAACTAAAAAAACCCTTGTTATTCTTTTTTTGCAAAAATAAAAAGCACACTCTTTCAAAATAAAGTCTAATATGTTTAAGACGTTAAGCAGGAAGGAGTAAGTCCTTTTTATGTTTCGCTAAAAAAACCCATTCTTTAGAGAGTAAAGAGAAGATGATAGAAAGGCTAGTTCTGCAGTTCCCAGTATATGTATATATTTCCTTAATCGAGAGTTATTAGTATACTTCCATCTTTACTAACTTTTATCCAATATTCATAAATTCCTAAATCACGCCTACAATTTACTGATTGGATTAAAGAAAATAAATATTTAAGGGTGATGGCTATTTGAGCTATAATCCCCGATTAATAATAATATCTACCTAACATAAAAGACTGGAAATGTCTAATATTTGTAAAAAATTGAATAGTACCTAAAACAAAACATGGCCTCTAAAAAAAGCGCGATATTCGTTACGATGCGATATAAGAAACTTTTATAACTAAGTACGATGGAGTAACCAGCGCAGCGAAAATACTTAAAAACTAAATAAACAACTAATAGAAGAAAAAGTGCATCTAAAATAAAGTGAAATTACATAAATTATATAATTAGTTAGAAAAGATTAATTTAAATTTATATTTATTTCGTAAGTGGAGGTTGTGTATAGCTTAATGGCTTGCCTTGTATAGCAAATTCCAACGATATCAGTTGTGTATTTTATGGATTTTAAGTATACCAATTATTTGTTATTGGATTCACAGCACAATAAGCCAAATCTGTCTTAGTTAATAATTGCAGTTATCAATGAGTTTATGTGATTAACAATAACTAATAACATTTATAAAAATGTTATTGACGTAGGGCTAAGGACCGGTGCACGTTAGTATTCCAAGTAAACCCATTTCTAGTATAACAGGTTCTTACAATCAACAAGACTTATTGAATTTATTTAAACCTTTAAATCCCTAATTATAATATGCTGGTTGAAGATTAGCTAAAAGTAGTAGGTGGAACTGTTAAGGAAATTACTGGGAAAAAGGAGGCTGATCTTTATTTGAGTTGTAACATAAAAAGGAAGAAAGTATTGAATAATAAAAAATTTATTTGATATTTATCCTCCTGAAACTTCAAAAAAAATTCTTTGGCAATGTTGCATATTAAAAACATGTTTACTAAAACTTCAGTAGAAAAATAACTTATCCACCAAATACGATCTAAATTAAAAGGGCAGATGCTTATATACAATAGCTTGAATTTTAGGCACCTACTTACTTTAAAAGCTGCATTTATCTGGTTTTATAGAAGCGGAGGGCTTGTTATCTATTCGTAGATTTCGGAGCAAATTCTTTCTTCAATCAAGGACAAAATTAGACGTGTTATTTAATAGATTATATTAACAGTACTTTGAAAGTATCCAATAAATTCGTAAACCTTATGATAACTTCTTATATTTAAGAGTATACAAGAAGGGACCTTAGCTAAAATAGGTGGTCACACTTGTACTAGTATCCTTTGATAGGATGAAAAGTTCGAGTTTTAAACAATTTCAAAAAAAATCGTTAGTATGTGTCGTTGTGGATCAGTACCGTAAAAAATTCCCATAACTTTTTCGTAAAGTATGAATATTAAATTTTTAGCTAAACGGTGAAGCCGTATGTTGTTTTCCTTAATGCGGAAAAGTCTAAGGGGTAGTTAGATAACAATGTAACTACCCCATTTAAGGAATCCCGCGGAAACCAAAGTAACTAAAATTCACAATTTATTTCAGTAGGATCCGGTAGAGACACCTCAGACGATGACAATCAAAGTTTATTAAGTTTTAAATCATTAGCTAAAGTATATCCGTCCACTGCGGTGCGCAGACTTTATGTAAAATTTGAGCAACTTAACTACTTACTTACGTAGTTGCCAATGGGCCTGAGTAATTTCATATTCTGCAATTGACTATATGGGCTGGGAACTATACTATTCTCAGTTTAATGATTTTTCTATTATATAATAATTATCTACGGTATTTTACTAGAACTATAGGTGGAAGCTCTTATCGTCTAATTAAATAGTCGTAATCCATAATTATCTATACTCTCGATTACTTAAAACTTAGATGATTAATATTAACAACAGCAGAAAACTCTAAAGGCATTCCCTCGAGGAGACATTACTCGATCTTTAATTCTGCCTTTTTCTTGCATATTTTTCGTTGCATTTTTTTAATTATTATAATATAAAATACATTTACTGAATCTGCGAACGCTTGGGGCACATACACAAAAGAAATAAAGTAAAGCTTCGCGCTTGAAACCCCGCGGCCTGCCAAAGGTATTCTAATACTAGTAATAAGCATAACCACTAATCACTAATTTTCTATTGCTGATAGCGGAATAAAAAGATGAAAAGTGGAAATTCTGATTTAAGGAAATCTTCCTTGTCTAAAAAATTAGTCAGTTAAAAGCTTTCAATAAGGTTGCTATAATAAGAGATAAGAGAATTTTAACCGTATCATAAACACTTTAATATGGGTAAATAAATCACATAAAAATAAATTTTATTCTACATTAACATATCTAATGAAAATAATATGATTTATTTTAAGTTAACTAGAAATTTTAAAATGGTAATAAATTTAGATGGTTGGAAGAGGTTGTGATAGTTTAGAAAACGCTTGTTGATTATATTAACCATAGATTTTCAGTAAAACCTGATTGAAATATTAAAGTTAATGATCTATTTTTAGGAGGTTAATTATTGCAAAAAGGTTCTAAGTTTTAATTTAATTGTTAATAGAATTTGAATGTTATCGTACAAGTTGAGCATAATAAGTTTTTAACAATCTAAATTATCCTTTAAAATGATTTCAACCCTTATTGATAAACCATATACACTAAATTAGACAATCTCAAATTATAACTTTAAAATTTCAAATCGTTAAACCATGACACTGTTTGATGAGTAATTTATGGTAAATAGATTATACTCTGATTATAAAGTTTATTAGTAGCTTTAGTGTTAATTAAAAAAAATTCTTTTACTCTATCCGTGATTAATCAAAACTCAAAAATTTGGATACTTTACTTGAATTAAAATCTATTCAATTTTTTGTTAAAATGAACTTCAATAAGAATTGCTTATGAACTTAGAGTTCTTTTATTTCAAAGAACTTGCGTGTTTCACTGCGAGCTCTTAAAATGAGAATGTCAATTAAAAGGGGATTTTTGCGCCATTATATTTCAATAGATAATCCGTGATTAATTTTAATTGAAGTATGTACTTTTTTTTATATATGCTGCTGAAAGCCATGTTAAATCTTGCGGTCGCTTGCCAAACCTTACCACTTAAATAATATAGATTAACAGATATCTAGGATAAATTATTGCCTAGTTATATTTTTTGCTTGTAGCGCAAGCTGCTGGCCTCTGGACACGCATAGGACCAAAATATGTACAAAAGTGAATTTTCGGGTTCGACCTTCGACTCCGTAGACAAAGGAATTTTAAAGGAATTTGTAATTATATATGCTGGTGCGCGGATTTTTCTATATCCTCCGAAACCCCTAATTGAAGCACCCCTCGCATGCTCGCAAGGGAATACCAGTATAAAAATTACAAATAAATCCTTTAATGTTTTGTGTTATTATTTGTAGTATTTTTTATATTAATGAACTTAGTATGTAGTGATAGCTCTTATTTTATAGTCTATATTCAAAAGTTGTTTGCGATATCGCTATCATATCTATTAATATTTATACTCATATTTAATAAAAAGTAAGGTATTCAGAAAAATCATTTTATAATTATATATTCCTTTAATAATTTTAGTTATTGGGCTATGTTATTTATTATTTAAACTAAAATGGTATTCTTTGTATTTTGACCCTAATAAATTTTTAATTCATTTTAAGTTTGAGATATGATTATGAAGTAATAAAAGGGTTTAAAAAAGAATTAATATAAACGGAAAGGTTTTTTCAAAATAATAAAGACCCCCTAAAAACCTAACAATCTAAGAAACCTATTTTGACACAAGATTCTTTAAAGAAGAATAAAAAAAAAAGCTTCAGAGATGAAACAAAAATTACTTAAAATTACAACTTGATAAAATTCAAATGCAACATAAATTTCAATATTGATTGTTACTAGCCTACCGGTCCACCAATCTATTTAGCCTTAGAGAACAATGGAAAACACAAATATAATTATTAGAAAAAAAAGACAAAGATTTACTTTAAAGATCAATTTAGATAAGAAGGAGTTTGAAATACAAGCTTGCAGAAATTCAGGGGAGAAAAAAGTTTAACAAGTCATAATAATATAAAAAGGTAAAGAAAAATTTTTTACCGGATGAATCTTAAATATCTTTAAAAATTATCTTAGAAGTTAATGAGAAAAAGTCTTAATTTAAATTTAATCAATAAAAGATAACTTAAAAAAACAAGCCTTTAAAGCTCTGAAAAAAAATAAAGTAAGTGTCCTTATCTGAAAGAACTATGGCAATAGGGAAACGCGGTGCATTAGAAAAATAAGGGGGCTACCTTTCCGGTGCTATCAGCAAAAAAATATATCTTTTTTATAAGATGTACCACCCTATAAGTGTACCACTATATCTTAAAAAGTTTTATGGTAGACTATGAGAAAGGCGGTTCAGGTTGTAAGGGGCGTCCTATCTGTGAGTCACAAGAGGTTGATTATTATTAAACAATTAGTCTTAGAGCGGTGGGGTATCCTCCATGCTTGCGCCATGGTTCTTATTTTAAATTATTTATCCGGAGACGAATAGAAAGATAGTTAAAAGGGTACGGGACCCTGTAAACAGGGTTACCTGAAAGGTTCCCTTATCCTGTGGTATTAAAAAAGATTAAGTGTTGCTAATATTTATTCTTCCCAGCATGATCCTTAACTATATCTTTCCTTTAAGATCCATAACAATCCCTTAAAGATTTCATATACTTCCTAATAGAGATTGGTTGGTAGTCTTGTGCTAGAGGTAAAATCTAAATTACTTGTTATGTAAACTAATGTTATATAATCAAACAAGTTTAATAAATTAACTTATTTCTTGGCTGTTTTGTAGGTTACCATACATACATGCTGTATGAATCAAGAGTAAGAATATAAATCTTTAAAGAAACCATTATATAAAAAACCCGGATAATAATAAATTAAATGTCCATAATACGTAAAACAAGCAAAAAAAATGTATAAAAACAACAAGATACAATTTTACGGCTTGTGGTTGTCCCTCTTGCACATTAGAAACATACCCAAGGGGAGGTATACCAGAAAATTGTAGAAAGGAAAAGATATAGAAAGCCTGCAGCCATCATCCCATCTTAGCTACCCTTAGGGGGTGCTATATGTTTGCACCAATCAGCAATTGATAGCGCAACTCAAAAATTAATTTTGATACATATATTAATACTTAAACGTTACATTAAATATACTTTGCATTTCCACACTATTAGTATGGGGAGCCGTATTTGAAGGTTTTTCAGGGCTTGAATATTACCTGAATTCCTAACAATGTGGTCTAAATTACTTGTCTTATCTTAGCTAAGAACACATTTTTGACTTATTTATTTATAGGTGTTAATCTTCATTTTTTCCCTAAACACTTTTTAGTCCACAGTAGGCTTTTTTCTTCGTGATTATGAAAATTTAACAACACTAATGCAAGAAACCCCATATTTAGATTAGGCAGTTAGAAATAAGACAATTCGCGGGAAAACCTCACATAATTAGTGGGCCAATCCCTTCATTTTTTTTTAATCGGATCTTCAAGACTATACGTGCTTGTAACTTTAAATAGTTTACAAGAACTAGTCCTAATAACATAGTGAATATGAGTTAAATCCACTTGTTTACTTTATTTCACCACCACTTATCCTTATTTTTAGGTTATACATATAATATATGCGTTTTAGTGAGGCTCAATAAAGAGGTGGTAGCTGGCGACGAAAAAGTATTCTTAACAAATAATCGTGGCCTTTCACCCAATTTACTAAAACAAAAAATAAATCTATTGAGTCCGGAACAGATCCAAATAATGAATGACGATTGTTTTTGAAGAAGCTTTAATGTTGTCTACTGCCTTTAAAGGCCATACCGTAGAAAAATGCGAAAAACAGTACATAATAATAATTTTAATTCCTGTTTAACTTAAAGCCCAATTTATGGTTCAGGATCATACATTGGACCTTTAGTTAATTTTTGTAAAACCGATCTTATTTACCAACTTTTAAGAGAAACTACTTATGAGCCGGAAGCCTCGATTTTAAAAATTTAGGTGGTTTTTTATCTTATAAAATCATGGCGTAACGGAATACGTAGGTAAGGGTAATTGATTTTACTAGTTACACTTAATACCTTTTTCCTTTTTTTTAGCCGATAATAGTTATATAAGCTAATTCTAGTTTGAAGATGGAGGGCAACCTCATCATTTATCTGTTAGAACCAAGCCAAGCTCATTATTTTATATGGTTCAATGTAATAGAGGGTACCGACATATAAAACAAGATATTACTGGGTAAATAACAACAATATTATTAAATTTATATAAACCATGTTATAAATTTAAGGCCTGGCGCAGGATTAGTATGGGATTTAAAACCAAAAGAGTTAAAAGACTATATCTGAATTCCCCGTAAAAGAAAACCTTTTTCCTGTTAAATAACCCAAGATAGATGAAGATTTTCTTTTCTGGATTTTTATATGAATTAAATAAGCTGCGCGTTAGCAAGAATAGAAAAAAAAATTTTCGCACAAAAGTCCCTGCTAATTAGAGAAAATAAATCTAAAGAAACTAGCGCCCATTTAATCCAGTGTTAATAGGAAAATCTAAGGAATATTTTTGCACATATGAATAAAGATAGAAAGGTTTGAATAATCCTATGTACAGTGAACTAAGTCTGGAAGTAAATCTTAGCTAAATTTAAGAAAAGGGGTTTTATGGTTACAATATTGTACGCAGGTCTTTTAAGAAAAGTGCTAGGGGAATGTAGGTATCTATTGTAAAGACTTAACATTTGGACGCTAAACATGTAAAAAATATACTAGGACACAGAAGAACTATTAAAGATAAAATACCCTTTTTTTCTTAAGTTGTAAAAAGAAAGGGGTTTACCTACCCTTTTCATGCTCTGCAGTGAAAATGCACAGACCGGTTATTTAGGAAATAAGAATATAAAATGGCTACCAGGTATGCTAAGGAAGAATAGGGCTCTATCCCTGATGCATATTCAGGATGGAAATTTAAATTATAGTGTAGGATCTATTGTTAATGTAGTGGCGCTTGATTAATTTCTATAATGTTACAAGACAAATAGTAGAAGTAAATTAGCTAGTAGAATCCTTGGATTAAACACCCAAGAGGTTCTATACAGATAATTACTACAAGCTCACTTAAAAGTTTATCAGTAGTTCAAGGATTGAGGATTAACAAGCCACACCTAAACCTCACCATTTGTAAGTTTACCTTTTTAAAGTAAGCTAATATGACTTAGCTTTGTATATCGTCCTGTTCTATGAACCAAAAATACGGCATGGTTAGCAAGCTTTTTTACTTAAAAGTCTGAATATTATATATGCTCTGATAATGATAGCAGGGGTTAACATATTGGCTTGTTGGATAAGGAAATTTTTTTAGTTCTCATTAGCTCACTGGCAGAGTATAATACTTCTAAATTACGATCTTATAGTTCGTGAATCTGAGAAGGAGCTAGCGCCCCTTTGTGCTAAGTGTAGCAAATAGCTAGGAAAATCTGCTTCTCTAGGTGCCTTTGGCGTATCCCCTGATTGATTGCGGAAGCAAAGGCTGCGCTTACCAATAATAAAAAGTCTATTAATTTTTAAAATTTTTTGGCTATTTTGCGGGGCGGCAGCATACCCTATTCACACAGAAGCTATGCCCCAAACCTGCTTCCTAAATTTACTAAGTTTAATACTCCGTCCAAACCCTAATAAAATTAAAGCTACACATGTCACTTTTAACTGGTCTAGTGCCACATGTATTGCATATAGAAATGCAAGAGACGAAATTTTTTTTTTGATGGGGAGCCCTCACACAGAAAGTGCGCGGTCCTATATTTATTTTTAAATTACGATGTAGTTCTATTTAACTTATATAAAAAAAATTACTTGCTCCACACCCAAAAAAATTGAATTTACTATCAACATTATTTTCAATTATTGAATAAATTAGGTGTTAAATTGATGCAGCTTTACTGGTAGGTAGCAATGTAACTGTAGCTGAAAAAGAAACTATCGGTCTGTATCGCAAAGGAAGTTGGTCTAAGCTCAAGGTTTCGAAAATTCAATAGACTTTTTTTTAATATTTTTATCATAAGCTTCTCAGTTCATAAATAAAGAGTATTTAAAGCTTTTTAATAACACCCCTTTGTGCGAAGCTACCTTTTAGAAGTAGATGTAAATAAATTGTATTGTTAAAGATTTTTTTATTTTAAACGCTTGTAAATACATAATTTTAAGTGTATTTAAAGGGGGGAGGTAAAAAGGGTATATATATATTGTTTACTTTAAAAAAAAAATCCTACTATTTTATTATGGTGACAGAACGCAAAAAAAAGGTCGAGCAAAGATTTTCCTAGGCCAATCCCCCGGGTCCAGAGAACCCTCAGATTTAAAAGCCATTCTTAATGTGTAAATTTGAACGACTAAGATCTCATGCGGTTTTGATTTTTTTTACATAAAAAAAGTAAAAAACTATCGGTTGAGATAAAATTCTAGGAATTTTCTGTATGGTTAGGGACAAATTTGCAATCTAATATGCCAGAAAAAAATGGATAATTATTCTACTCTTTGCAGCAAAAATACTTACCCCTTATTCAATACTAATATTTAAAAGTGTCTAAATGATTTCAAATTTATGATTTATTTTATATGAATTACTTAACAACTTAGGAAATAGAATCAAATGTGTCCGTTGCCTCTAAAGTTATTATATTATCTCGAGATATATCTATTTAATAGATCCAACTAAGTACTTAGTTGTATGACAATCAGTAGTTATTATGAGTACTATTACTTGGTATAGCCTCGAAAACCTTTTAAATGCCCTTATTTAAAATACATAGAGCTTGCGACTCCTTATAAAAATTTACTTGTTTTTTAACTAATAAGATGCATCCTTATTGAACTTAGAAAACTAAAAGTAAGGGATGCTGGGTTTAGAATAAAGATCGTTACTTTTGCCTAAAAAAGGTATGAATATAAAGAAAATATAGAGCATGGTACTATGTTAAAAATATATACACAAATCTAAAAGGTACAATAGCAAAATTGTAAATAAACACAAGAATTATACTAACTCCTAGATAAATGAATTAAGCGAGGTATTAAGGGAACTTTCATATTTAGTTTATGAATTAGACTTGAGAATAGAAAAAATTACGAGAAATATATCATTAAGAAAAATTTAATATTTAGAGTAGAATTTATATGCTTAACCAACTTTTACGTTACCTACAGATCCCAATTTACTAGTTAGACAATACGATAAGTTGCTTACATACTATTAATGTAGATTACTGACTATATTAAGTAATCTTGAGATTTAGCAGCTACGCCTAATTGATAAAAGGGAAAAATTAGTTAATTTATATTTAGCCATGAATTAACTCAAACGTAAGCTTGCGCTGCGCTTAAGAAAACAAAACATTATTTAATAATGCCCGCGGCGAGCACACATTAATATAATTGTTTTATAAAAAAGTTAAATTATTAAATTAATATTATCTACTAATTTATAAAACCCCTATTATTGTCTTAATAAAGAAGACCTAAAAGAAAATTTATAATAAGTACTAAAAGCAATAGTAAAATATTTAGGGGCAACGCCAATTTACACCCTAATAAGAAGAGAAGTTTTAAAGGATAGATTTTTTCAGCACGCACATAAAAAGTTTTTAATAAGGTGTAAGATACTTACTGGCCTTAGCAAGAGTGAACCTTTTGCTAAAAACATGCAAATTGCGTAAAGGACCCCTTAAACTATCGTTAACTTAAATGTACAGGTAACTGAATACTGGTTTTCCAGGTAATGACTCGATGTAAAGTAAAAATCAAAATATATGCACGAAAGAAGAAATAGGAATCCCGCAAAGACAAAGTTTGCCTCGTTAGGAGCATATCATCGACTAAAATGAGGTGATGAGGTGTTAAGAGCCCGGAGCCTTCGACTTACCCAACCCCTTGTTTTAATGGCTTAAGATATTTTAGCAACCCTACTTGAAAAGTACAAGGGTCTAAATTTTTATACCTTTAAATGGGATTAAGTTTTGAATTAATATTACAACTTTTTAAGGGATAAAGTCTAGACTGTTCCGTTTATTCGGTCGAGGTAGTAGCTCTACATGAAATTGGAATAAAAAAGGATAGGAATTGTCTATTACGGTCTTTATTACAGGCCTTGCAGAATGCCTTAAAATTAATTTTTAAAGAGTATAGTTGCACCAAGAACAAGCTAATTTTATTTTTAATTTTTTTTAAGGTCAGTAGTAACGATTAGAATTCGCTTCGATTAGGTTACCGCTGTTATACCCATATGGAGGCTGGATATCTTAGGGTGGGAATTATCGGAACTTAGGTATTACTATTCTATGCTAGCTGTTTCATCTTTAGCTCCTATGTATATTTTAGCGGGATTAAGTGCTTAATAGAAAATATGCTGTTACTTAGGGGTCTTTACATGAAAGTACAGCCCCAATAATTAGCTATGATATTGTTTTAATTCACATATTTTCTAACATAATCTTGATAACAATAAGTTAAATTTACATATAAACGTACAGTTTAAAACAAATAGTATGATTACGCTTTACCTTTACTCTGTATAGCTAATAATATTTCTATTGGTTCTGTTAGCAGGAACTAACAAGGAGCTTCCCTTTCGTTAGGCTGAGGCTATTTAGGATTTGGTACTCCATAAGATCACAAATTTGTCGGAAGTCTTATATGGAAGATAATCAGCAGGGAAAGAACTTTAAAAGTTAAATTCTATGGACTATAGGTGATCAGGTTTAAATTTATCATATTAATCAAAGTATGATTCAGAACTTTATATAAAGGGTATAGATTAATACCCGAATCCTAAGAATATTTACTTACCAAGCCCTATTCTCTATTATAAGAGCCGGGGGGCTGATAAGACTAATAAAATATTTTTTGTACTTTTCGCGAATACTACTAATTTTTTTTTCCTGTGCGTGCTGCACGAAGTAGGCCGCAAGAAAAAAAAAATACAGCTAGAAAAGTAATACCCTATAACTAAGAGGTTGTATTCATTTAAATCAGCAGCCATGTTGTGAGCCCTTTAGATAATACCCGGACATTAAAGTCTAATTGTGCATTGGTAATATTAAAAGATTTTATAGGAAAAATCTGTATAGGTTCATAATAAAATATATTAAAAAGGCAGAAAGAGGTATTATTAATATCCATAGAATGGTAAACAATACATATGGTAGTTGCAAAGATTTTTATACTTTAATTGAACATTTTAAATGATAATTTAATTAAGAAATTATTGCATTTTTATTTTCCTGCTTAGGGCTAGCTTGTTGCTAGGGAAATAACAGCAACTATAAATGTATAATTAGCTACAGATTTAGAGAGATGCCTAGGTTTCAGTGTTAGGAGGCGAAGCTTCTTAAATAATTATTTATTTATAACAAATATATATAGGGATTTGAACCTATCTAAAGTAGATTATATTCGGATTTTTTCTTATTTATTTTAAGCCGATATGTTGATAATAACTCCTCTTTAAAACAGGTTAACGTTGTAAAATAGAGCTTTTACCCTTTTACTGCCTCGGAAGACTCATTACTAATCTGGTATGCATATTATACATCCTCTCTAAACCCTGTCTACCTAATATTACGACCTCAAGTGATTTTAGTTCTAGATCTTTAAAGGAATAAAGATTTATAAAATCACACAGGTTCGTTTAAAAGGGTA
>JACYFI010000340.1:0-13697 GCA_020975735.1 Ophiocordyceps xuefengensis
AGATATGATACTAAAATGAACTTATTAATAATACAGGGTAAGGTTAACATAGATACTGTTAAACTATCAATAATTGAAAAATTTCATTCTCTTATTAATGATTCACTATGTAATCATCTAACAATAAGTATATATGGACACTGATATATATTTAATCCTACTTCCAAAAAATCAATAAAGCTAATATGGTTGTTGAATTATACATAGCAGAACTTTAATAGAACGACTACCTGAAACACACCAATCTTTCTACCAAAAAAGCCGGAAACCTATACCCTGGGTACTGGTAACGACAATTTATATAAATACCTATTATTTATACCTATAGCAATACATTCCTCTTAAAGTCCTCTATGAACAAGCAAAACTACGAACTTCTAAGACATAATAGCGATCTGCTCCCGGCAACTCTATAATGTAGATGGCATAGTTTTCCTATAAGTCGTCACAAGGTTAATATTAGAACTTTACCAAATTTTATGGTTGAATTTGTATTAATAATGCATAATTTCTATGTTAGTAAAATAAGCATTAATTTATATTTTTTGTCATTAAATACAGAATCCCTAACATTTCCCCTATTAAAAAAAGTACTAAGGTTAAACTCATTTTTTGACTTTTAATTTTTATCAATATTATTCTTATGTGATCGCTAATCATATGATATTTATTTTCTATGTAGCCATTAATGCATACTATGGGCATTGTTAGAATTTGACTACATCCCTTAGGTCCTAGCATCCATAGGTTTACGCTTTAAAATCAATACCGCCCTTTAAGTAATGAGCTTCGCACTAGGGCCTTGGTGGCTGTAGACTTCTGTCACACCCAAACCCCTCCCCCCGGCCCCCGGGATTTAAAGGAAAAATAAAATTATACATGGACCCCAAAGCCAGACAAAAAATTACTAAATTGACATATTGAAAATAAGTTAAGCATTATTGTAGCAATTGAATAACCGTCTTGTCTATATGTTTACAGATTTCTGAAAACTATTAGGGCCATAGACTGTGTACTTATTCCAATATTTTCTGATAACCAGGTGACCATATAAATGCTCCTTTCATTCTAATAAATAACTCGAAACTGAATATTTTTCTTAACCAGGGGATAGTCGCAAAATCCACCGATTTTATACACCAATGAAGGGCGCAAGAAAAAGAATGTATGACATCCCTATTTTATAACAAATCTAATATGTGTGAACTCGGTCTACAACTCTGTTATTCTACTTCTAACATTCTTTAAATCCACCTTGGTTCTAAATTCAGATTTTCTGGTTACTATTATGAAGCAAATTCCTATAAACTTCTTGTCATTAGATATCTTTATAAATCAGGAACTGTGGTAAACTTCAATATCATCTGGCTGACCTTCTTGCTAAAACTGTCTTGAAGGGATCATTTTATTCATCCATTAAATATATAATTATAAGAGGAAAGGCATAAAGTATTAATATAACTGCCAGGTGTTATATAGTTCAATATTAACTCGATTAAAAGGTCTAGAAATTCATGTAAGGTTTTCTACATAACGTAGTACATATTATACCTTCAATAAAGGTTCTCCGTGTGCCTCTAGGGAATTTTATATTTCCTCTGATTGTCCGATGTACATCCATTAAAGATTCTACTGCTTTAAAGTACTAAGGCCTTGAATTTACCAACATAAGTGTAATTTTATTCATAGGTAAATTGTAAGCTAAGATTTAGAACATGAAAATTATATTTTCCTGTTGATGATTCCGCCTCTGAGTTTTTTTTTATTCTTATAAAGTACTTCCACCTATATGCTAAAAAAACTTTACACTTCTCTCTCTAGCTGAAACAAAATACTACCTATCAATTAAATCCTTCAGATGAACACTTTTAATAAGGTATGATCGGATTACCTCTTTTATCTGCACCTCATTTTTAAACTTAGGTTTCTTCAGAATGAAAATTCTCCTAAAGCCTTTTGTCTCATTAACTCAATAGCTGATTCATTTAGATTTTTTACCAAATAAAGGGGTTATTATCTTTTACTTTTTTCTTAAAAGCTGCAATTAAAATATTTTATTTAGTTTTCTTGCTGAAGGCGGTACGACCGAATAAAGGTGATTTTTCCTTTACATATATTCCTTTAATAGACTTTACTAATCTTCGCTTTTAGTTTTGTTCGGGAGTGTTTATGGCATTCAAGGGAAACTTCCAGCTACTGTCTAGTATGTTATATCAGGGATTAAGCTATCAAAAGTATATTGTTGTTCTCTAGAAAGCAAATCAATAATTTCACAGTATCTAATATTGTAACAGAAAAATTAGAATACCCATTTTAAATTGAATGCTTTGAAATTATTAAACTTCTCCTAGTTTATTAATAATAAGATTAATATATTTCTGAAATCTTTTAGTATGGTCTTTTAGACTGCCTACATAAACCTATCGATTTTGTTAATATTATTAGTTAACATATATATCCCATGATTATATTTATATCTCTTTTTAAGATATCGCTTTCTAGTGGCGTTTAAAAGTCTCTAGCATAACACTTTTACGCGCTGGGTTATTTTTATAACAGGGTTAGACCTGACCGGAAGTACTATAAAATACGTATAAAAACACGAAATTCTACCATTTGTGTCACAATTCTTACAACACTTTGTTGATAGCAACCTTTTTACACCATGTTTTAAAATACCTTGTGTGGAATATAGGGCATCCTCGAAATGTTATCTTTATTAAAAATAGAGTATTCACCTACACCCAAAAAAGAATTAACACTAAATAATACATGATGTTAATTCAATGTAACTCAACTAAAACATCCATTTTGGAGTAGCGCCTATCTTGGGAAATATAAACCTCAAAGCGCTTAGGGCGTCCCAAGTTATTATTAAAATGTATGTAATAAATTTTTCATTTGTTTGGGTAAAAACTATAGAATTTCTAATTAACAAAATTGTTTTTTCAGGAAAAACATCCTACCCTCCTCCCTTACACACATAATCAGCGTTATAAAAGTTTACTTATAACCATAACAAAAATTAAGCTACCTTAAGTATAAATATTGACATCCATTAAAGCGAATAAAGCAGCTTGTTTGACAAAGAAAACCCTAATATTGAGTAAGGAATAATTGGTTTTTTAGATTGAAAGGGGTTTCATTGAGCTACCTAATTATTAAACCAACCCAAAACTACTTTCTTTATTCCTACTCCTGCTACCCTAATTAACCCCATCTGTTGCCCAGCCCCTGAACTCTATAAATGTTTGAAGATTGTAACCACCGGAAATGCTTTTTAATATAAACCTCCTCTAACAATGAAATCTCTATCTCTACTTTACCCCCTAAAAAAGTCTTATTTTTTTATTTATGAAGCGGACTGGTAGACGAGTATGGCATGCCTTCAGCTATAAACTTTGAGTTTTTAGGCAATTCTCTTTACGGTTAGAATAAGAATGTGCCGCTTTAGGCATTGCTCTTTCTTCGAGTTTTGTGTGGATGAAGGCAAAGCATTTAAGGTTTTCTCAATTCTCGTATAAGATATTTACAAATTGTATTTTTGGATTTTATAACAATATTAAAAGGATTCTACTATCCTATTTGTTTAAATGCAATCTTTACCTTAATTCAAATACAAAAAATCCTGCAATTAATAAATTAGCCACACATAAAGTTCTCTTATTAAACCCATATGTACCCCTTTTCCTACGCCACTAAGAACCAAAAGGATAAATACCGAATTTCCTAAATCGTAATATAAAACAATTAATAACTAAAGCACAAATTTAAAGAATTTTTACACCAAATTGAGTTCAAATTTTTGGGACCTAGAAAAACTATGAAACAACCACTCGAAACTATTAAAGGGGGAGTATTTCTCTAGGGGTTAAGGGTTATGTGGGTTGCTCAAATACATTAAAGATCTTAAAAATATATTGTTATTATTTGACACAACAAATAAAAATAAAAGTTCATACTACTCATTTAACCATTAAAAAAGAATTTTGTACCATAGGTCCCATGCTTAGCATTCTCTTTATGAATAAAATAAAAATAAATTGGATTGTTAATGGTTATACAGGAATGTAACAAAAGATTATAGCACTGATATAGCTTATTAATTATATTTAAAATTATTTTTATTGCGGTGACCGGTGGTCCAGCAAGAAAATTGGTTTTTAGCATTCATTGCGCGGAGCTAACCAATTACCTCCTTATTAGAAGACCTTTTATACTAAAATATTCTAACAAGTCTTAAATTTTTATAGTCCTGGTTAGGCTGAAAAACATGTTCTTTTCTATAACTTAATAGTACAAAAGCACCCATTTAACATATTATATAGCGAATTTAAAATAATGAATATTAAATCTTTAATTAATTAGCCGTCACTTAATACCCTTTTGTTTACCAAAGGAATCCAATTAAATGGAGGTAACCCTACAAAATAGGGAAAATGAGTAAAGCTAAGCTTAAGCTCTAAAATCACGGATTAAAATAAAAATAACCTTTTTAATTCGATTTACTTAAATTGTATAGGGGAAGTAGATTTTATAATTAATTCTTCATATTCTTTATTTCTCTAGGAATTACAAATTATAAGAAACCTTATTTCTACTTAGTATGAAAAATGGCGAGAATTTGAATTTTACTAACTCGTATACTGTGGTAAAAAAAATAAATATAATCTTGAGGTTTTGGACTCAATCTTAGATATGCCCTAAAGCTATAATATAACAACCTAATTGGACTTATTGTATCTTATAAAGGCAAAAATCTTTTTTTATTATAAATTGAGTGAAAACCCTACTCTTTCCTAATTATTAGGCAGAAAAAGAACTATTACTAAAATATTGAAAGGTTCGACTCATTCATGTATGAGACCCTGACCTGTATAATAAACCTCAATGCAACAATAAAATAATATAGAAATTTTTTACTTTAAAGCTACAAATGATTGTAACTATAAGTAAGGTATAGCAGTCACTAAACGGTCCAAGTGTCGGATTAAAATATTTATCGTCGCAAATTAAAAGAAAATAACACTATATAGAAAATCATATTACGTCCAAGAAGTATACGTTTATTTTGCATATCACCTTTATTTCCATTTCCTGGTCTTATTTAGACGTACTGATCGAACCTCGGTTAGTAAATAATTTTTTTTCGTTTGTACCATTTTTGCTAACTTTTAGCTTATCATCTTCAAACCTTTCTGATTTACACCAAAGAACACGGTATTTATTGAAAAAAGGTAAAATTCTTTTACTTAAATTTTTTGAATGATTGTCATCTAAACTTCAGTATACTTGTATACGAATAAGTTTGACCACCTACAAAGCAAATCTACCTAAAAACCTATTCAAATAGTGAAAAATTTCATCTTCTAATATGTTTGATTATACAAAAAGTTAAGAACTAACACGCCTTTCCTGTTTATTGTAATATTATGCATTCCCTCCCTAGAACTACATTTAAAAAAGCAACCCATCACCACTTGGTAAACCAGCTAACCAGTCGAGGGTCTAGATTTGAAACTAAGTGGCTAATAATGGTCTTGCAAAAGCAACATAGAAATTCCAGGAAAAAGCCTCTGAGAGTAAAGAGTAATCACTTTATTAAAAAAGCGTCTAATTAATTTAAGTTATCTTTTTTTGGCAAACCTTCGCTCTTCAAATTGGTTCCCCCATCGTTTGCATCATACGAACACCTTTTTTTAAATAATAAAAACATCAGAAATATTTCCTGAGGTTTTTAAAGGATTTTTTATCAAAAATGATGGGTATTACTTTGTGTATATGTGTCTAAAGAGACCCTTATTGTGTAAAATCACAAAACCAAATTCTTTCTTTTACCTATTCTTTCCCGCCTCCAAAATAGGTTTTAATAAAGTTTTAAATAGCTAGGTCTCTAGCATGAAGATTAATTGAGAAAGTTAACCTCGAATTGTCAACCTACAGGTTTTTGGTGATTTAACGAATTTAAAAATCAAGAAACATCCTTTGGATCAGAGAATCTGATAAACATCAGGGGTCTAAGGTAGTTTTGTAGCTGATGTTTAAGTTGAGAACACAGTGAATAAAGTTGTTCCTTTGAAAATTAGGTTAGAAGGGATTTTTACTTATGACTTCTTTCGAAGGCCAGTAGAGTAATATCAATTAAAACGCGGTAAATTAAATCCACATCAGACTACCACTCTGTACCTCGTTCGGCTTCTTTTACAATAAATAACTCTGTGGGTCGAAGTTGTATGTATCTGGACTTTAGATCCCGCGAATGCCACATTTCGTTTTTACCTCCATCTCCTGGCTTATAACTTATACGCTGAGTAAATTGGGTTCAGCCCTCATAAATTTTCATATATGGCTGTAGTACCCAGGAACTTTTTTGGGTCTCCGCGAATTTCGATAATTTTAACTTACCAACGCGTTTGTTGGATAAGGTTGTCCCAAGTCTTTTAGGAGATCCAAAAATGAAATGGTGTGCGCTTAACTTTAAATCAAAATCCTAGTAGGTAAATTAAAACTTAAAGGAGATATTTATATAGGTAAGGTTGTAAATCATAGAAATCTGTTAGCTTTATATCCTTAAACTAGTTTAAGTATAATAAATTACTCTGCGTAGTACTGTCCTGACTTGGCATTAAAAAACCCGTTCCCTTAATAGCATGAACTGAACAGTAACTCTCTGATTACGGAATCAACCGCCCTGCTTTCCGGAACCGGTAGTGATGGAGTTCCCCATCCCTCATACGGCTCTCCCAGAACTATGGCCTTTAAGAGTTTTTTTTTTTCGTTGTGGAGATTGTTTTATGACATGATGTTATGTTGGACTCCTCTACATAATGGTAAGTTTGCTTAACGAATTCTTGTTCGAGCCAAATATTTTATCCTACTTCGTTTAGCTTGGGATTAAGGTAACTACATTCTACGACACCGTGATGCATCGCCACTCTTTGGTAGTGGCGTCACCATGAACACAAGCTAAATATCCTTCCAAAGAAAGGCTTGGAAATACTTCCGGGCCTTGCATTTTTTAAATATATTTTCATCCGGCTTTATATTTTTGAAAAGGACGCAGTGTTCTTCCTAGTACCTAAGTTTTACTGGAAACCCCATGGCTTATCTGCGTCCCCTTTTAGAATTTTTTGCCATAAGATTGCAAAAATTTTAGTTGAGTTCCAGCTTTGAATTTGGCTTGCAGAAGTCTTCCAAACCAGATTCTTATATATAGTGTACTTTATGTTGATAGTGCTTAAAATTATCTGGAAACGTAGTATTGTATTATCCTCTTATAACTGAATTTTTGTAGAATTATAGCCATTTTAGATTCTTGCAATTCGTAAATTTTGGGTATGGTCTACCTTTTTATTTAAAACCATCCTTATGTCAATTTTTTTGTGACCTATTCTATCTGGCCTAGAAGTCTCATATTTTTTTATATTTCTTGCTAAGAAACACTTTCTTCCTTCTAGTGGTAAAGTCTCCATCATTAATTCTTTTTTGAACTCAACACGATAGGAATTTCTGCGATTCTGTGTTAGCGTTTGGTTAATTTTGGTTTTAGCTTCGAAAAGCTTTACACCCTATCTCCCTTCAAAGAACCCTTAACCCTTTGACATAAAAATGTACACAGTTCTTCGTTGACCTCTAACACTCTATTAATTCCATCATCTGGCATTATCTACGTATTCCATCTTCTTAAATTTAAGGGGTCGATATCTAGGACTTAGACAACGGGATTATAGGTAAATATTTAATGGTAAATTTAATTTCTCCCTAGAGTTTTTGGCTCTTTTCCCTTTTTACATGGGACAATCGATTATAGACTGGGATATAATAGGTAGCTTTGATTCCCACTCGAAATCTCCTTTAGTTCAGCCGATAAAAACGTCCGAGTTTATCGAAGAAGATATCTTGGCCGATATGCGGGGTTCTTTATTTGAATACCCTGAGGTGTTCCTTGCTACGGATGGAGAGTGAAGTATGAAATTTCATGAAACCCCCTTCCAACGGTTTCCGAATTAAATTCCAAAAAATCTGGGGGTCTTAAATTCTTTTCGTTCAAAGCATACATAGTTTTTGGTTAATGATCAAATTTCGTCTAAAACATTAGTAATGTCCTCCTCTATAAATCATTTGGCCAAACGAATTTCTGTTCTAAGAACCATTTCTTTGAATGCGGTTGTGGGCCAGCTTTTTGGTCTTAACCCTTGAGCTGCTTTCGTTGAAATTTGGGTTCATAAGAATACTTCTACTATCCATTCTATACATTCCTGTTACCTAGTGTTTGGTCCTCTAGGAGGGGCTATAGATCAATGTCGTTTAACCTCGTTTTAGACTTTTTGGATATATAATATTCTTCTTCCGGGGGTGGGAATTGTGAAAGTACTCCATCTTTTCAAGCTAATTAAAAAATATATCACTATACCTTCTCTTTTCTGACAATCCTCCACGTAGCTAGGTATTACTACGCGGAGTCCATGTTGCCTTGGGCTTACTTTTGAGATTGTTTGATAAGCGTGCTGTAAAATATCATTTTTATCAATAATAAATTGTTTAGAATGGTAATCTTATCCCCGCAACAAAAAACTTGCTATTTTACCAAAAGTACATAAATCTTCTGTTAGTTTTTACCAAAACCGTCTGTTGAAAACTGTTACTGGAACTCTCCCCAGTGATAGTGGTGTAGCTACAAGGACCTTAAATCCTGTGGCAGTTCCTTCCATAGATGTACTATGGACCCTCTGTTACATGGTCCTTTAGGACTGTAGGTAATCCCGTAGTCTCCAATTTATTATTTTTTATCTTTAAGCCCGTCTTCGAGTCCCCACTCTTTACGTAATATGGTTACTTATTGTACACCCTGGTTTGCCTGTTGATCCTATGTACGATTCCCTTCATATCCAAATCATCACCAAATCGACATATTCCTGATTTTCCGACTAGATATGACGTTTGTAGAGATACCTGGTAAATTAGGGTTCCGGCGAGTTAGGCTTTACTCAAGTTCGGTCGGTGCATGGGTACTAGACCTTTCCAGATTTCAAATCTTTCCACCTTTAGACAGCGGATGCTAAGTTTAAGTGTCGGGGCTTTCCCCCTCATATCTAGATCTGTGCACGGGGGTTTATGGTATGGATAATAACTAACGTCGGTTTTAACTCATAATAATAATTAGCCACAACGGCGCACTTCATAAAGCAAGCAACTTATCCCACCAAATAAGAAAGTATATTTAAACCCGCCTATAGTTGATATTACTGAATTTCTATATATTAGTTCCCTTCAATAATATAATATCCCATAAACTTTGCAATTCAATAGCAAAAATATATAGAACTACAAATCAGTTTTAGTATGACATAAATAATATTGTTCCATGGTTATGACAAATAATAAGTATTAAAGGGGTATTCTATAATTTTAGATTGTTGTCCTTTTTCTATTAATAATTTATTATTATAATAAAACCAAAACTTTGTTAAAAAACATAGTTTTTTTCGAGATAATATTCTATATCTACTCAAACCTTTCTTAGGGTAAAAACTAGTTAAATGT
This sequence comes from Ophiocordyceps xuefengensis, assembly GCA_020975735.1. Taxonomy (NCBI): domain Eukaryota; kingdom Fungi; phylum Ascomycota; class Sordariomycetes; order Hypocreales; family Ophiocordycipitaceae; genus Ophiocordyceps; species Ophiocordyceps xuefengensis. The sequence continues at coordinate 9,544 of JACYFI010000340.1, forward strand.
CGAAAAGATTAATATAGATAGTAAAAAATAAAATATAAGTAAAATTGTGTGTATGTTTGTACTAATAATAAACCCCCCATGTATACCTTACACCTTTAGTAATTAGGGTAAAGGAAAGGGTAGATCCCTTTAAGATAGAAATAAATTAAAATAAGTATAGCCTATTTCATATTAGATAAAATAGAAATATACGTCTTTGAATAAGGCGTTAGAAAAGCAAAAAATGTAGATTAAGATAGATATTTTTTATCCAGGTTCAATAAAAAGATAGTTCAACCCTTTAAGATGAACACGGAATAGAATAATCAGGATGAAATTCAAATCACTTCTAGAAATTGCACGAGTGCTGCTAAAAGGGACAGAACACATGTCAATAGAAGTACAGCTATTAAAATTTTTCACTCTTAAGATCATTTAAATGAAATCCCTAATATTAATTTGGTACATGTATTCAATCTGATCAAGCACAAATGGTCTGAATATAAGGGTCTCCTGTTAATATGCGTCCTCTAGTAAAAATTTTATATAATCACCTCAAATCAGTCTAAGGTTGAAGCCGTGAGAAGAGAATCGAACTCCTTATTACCAAAGTATGGATTTAGAGTTTTTACTTTAAATAACCCCAAGGCTATGGAAAATGTAGGGCTGGTTTCTTAATAGTTATACATTAAAAAAAAATATTTATTTTATTATGCCGGCTCGCTGAAGAATGAAAATATATTATATAGTGGTTAATAATACACAGGCTTTAGCCATCATATTATCATCTTTTATATGCAAGCGTGGCTTTGCTTGCAAACCAAAAATGGCGTACCTTTAATAATTAATTTTAATTTTTCATTATAATAGCTGCCATAATTATCTATCTGTAACATGAATAAGGGCCATAAGTCCCCGAACCACATAAAATTACAGTTGATAATACACCTATACAGTCCGCTTAGCCATCTTGATGATTTATCTACCGTTAATTTTTTAATTCTTGGTTCTTATGGAAAATTATTTACAAAAAAACGGCAACCTTACTTCTGATCCATTATCCTGGATGTGGTGTGGGAAGGGGGGTCAAAGGAATACAGAAACCTTTATCTATTTATTGGCTAATATAGGTAGACTTTTTTAAGGTCTCTTTTTTAAGCGAAGAATAATCAGGGAAAAGTACTTTTTTAGGTTAAAGACACTTATATTTAAAGAAGTGTCTTTGAGGCTAGCAAGGCTTGAAGCTAAAGCTCGAGAAATTTTATTCAAAACCTTTCGAATGTGTGTTTAACCCTACAGGGGGGACTACGCCAAGAAAAAAATCTACCTGCTGCTTTCGCCAGGCCCATGCCAGGTAGCCAGCGCATCGTAAGCAAAGCAAGAAAATGATTTGTTTTATCTCTCAATTAAGGATTAACCTACTGTGTGGGCATGTATGGTGACCCACCTAACCAACCTTAATTGATATTTTCTTACGTATTTGGACTTTTGTTGGTAAAATTACATATTGTATTAATACTAAACCTACATTTTAAGAAAGATTTTACATTGTAACACCATCTGATCTCTTGCATAAGGACAAAAACATGCTATGAACATTTCATCTTTACATTAGGGGTTGATCCTGCTTTTAACCTAATACCCTATATTAAAAACACCTCTTTCATGCCATACCTCTACCCGTTGTTTTTATATAGTGAAAAACAAGACGAATCCAGTAACCTTAATTTGATTGTAAATAAAACTAAATACTTATTTCAATAATTTAAATATTTATATTATAAATAAGTAACACAGGGTCAAAAAAAACCTGGATTTCCAACCAGTGACAAAGCCAACTACACCCACAAAGTAGTGCTTTACCGTTGAGGATATCAATTACACCTTATAATTAAAAATTATATTTTATTCAACACCCCTAATAATTCATGTTTGTATATAATTTCTTTACTTTAAAAATAATAACTAGTAATTATACTTATTCTTAATAATGTTATTGGGCAATGCTTCTTTCACAGAGAGAATAGGGGTGCTTAAGCTAGCTAACGCCCTTAGTAAGTCTAGTAAATAGGGCGCTACCTGTGGAAACAGCGCAGGCATGGAAAATTAGGGGCAAGCTCTTAAGTATATTAATTTTTATGCTTACAAATATATATTAAACTGGAGTGTCTACAAAAGTTCTTTATTCCGTTGCATTCTAGGGCACGTTTTTATTCTTTATTTTATTTTACTATAACTGTTACAAAGCACCTGTGCTAATAAAATTGGTTTAATTTTATTGCTCAGGCCATAGGCTTCCGTATAGGAAATGAAGGAATGGCTTTACCTTAGCTTCTTTTTGGAGGATTTTTATTAAAGCTTTACTGGGCTGAATTTACGACTTTAAATATTTAATAAAGTTTCGGTTGAAATGTATTTAAGATCCAAATGTGAAGTTAGCTATCCTTTTATATATGTTAATATTTAAGAGGAGCTTGAGTTGCTAATCCTATCGGACTGCAAGCTAGCCCATTATTTTAATATAAATTTTTTTTTTCGCTTATTTGTAGCAGGGGCTTCCGCGCCATAGCAAGCAATTTGCTCTTATATGAAATAAAATTTTTAATGATTTACATTTCTCTACGTTTAAGTAGGTATACAACAGGTGGTATTTTTGTTTATGGGGGCGAAGCCCCATCATTTTCATACTTGATATTCTAGAATAGGGGACACTACTCTAATTATTTAACAGGTGATTAGAACAAACTCTACTGATACTATGGAAAAAGGCAGTCTAGAAACCCTTAGTTCAACATGGCGTGGTTTCGCTTTGCCACCCGAAAAATTTTTATCTCGAAGGTGATATCAAACCCAAATACCTAAACTCCCCAAAATTAGGGTCTTACCTATTAGACAACCGAGATATATTGATTTTATTGAAATTTCTAACAGAAACTCTAAGAAAGAGTTTGGTTGGTAGTGCGATAGCGCAAGGCTCAGCTTGCGCTATTTAAAAAACAAACTTTATAACAATTTGTGCAGCATTATTGTCGTATTTTTGTGCGGCATACTAGCGTCAGCAGCAAGAAAAAATTGAGAGTATGACAAAAAAAGAATGAGTGTTTAACTAAATTACTACAACTTTCAAAAACAAAAAGGAGCTAGCGACGGAAAGTATGCATCCCTTTATTAGAGAAATTGTTTAAAGTAAAGGACATTATAGGGATTAAAATCTCTTTAAAAGGCAGATATAGCTAAAAAACTACGCTTCTGAAGGAAAGGCCTATAACCAGATTTAAGTGTTAACACTATTTTATCCGTTTATACCTTACCACATTGGAGGTGTTGAGTTTATAAAAATCCTTAATTTAAAGAAAAACCTGTAACAAGCACTTTAGTTGCGGTGGCGCTTGCCGCTTCTGTTTTTTATAAGCATAGCTATAGTAAACAAAAAAAAAAGAAAAAACAACCATCGCCACATGAAAAAACCCTGCAAGTCCATTATAATCAATTATATCAGCAAAAAAGCTTACATTATGTCACAAAACTTTTTGTGTGGTGCGCTTTATCATCTTTGTTAAACAAGAATAATAATTAGCACTATCTCTTCATTTTTTTGATAACTTTACGCGTAAAAAAAGAAACAAAATCCACTCATACTTTTATAGGATAATTTGACTTGTACCGAAAACAATGATATTAAATCAATTGTACCTTTAAACAATCTGATCTCCCCTTAAATTTCTAGCCATATCTTATGTAATAATTTAAGCTTTACGGCCTTTAATGTAGAAGTATTCAATCTTTTCTTAATAAGAGATTTGCATTATTAAACTTCAATAAATTCCATAATCTGAAATAGATTCAATTGGTAGCAAAGGAGGCTAAAATCTATAGGGGCTTTACCATGTGTTAGGCTTTCTTGCTTACTGTACTTACAATTAGTTCTTTGGATAGATGAGTAAACAAATTTTTAATTGAGTGAATATTAACCTTTTACTTGATATTACAAAGACTTTATTTATGTCTTCATGAGTCAGAGCTTTGTTTTATTTCTCTAAACAATTCTTTACAAACACACCCACCCATTTCCAATGTATGGTACTTTAACAAGGTTGGTTATTTCTGGCTATTGTTGATATTCAAATGAATCATTTACGATAATAGAAAATTATTAAACTATATCTAGTTTCATG
>JACYFI010000341.1:0-12716 GCA_020975735.1 Ophiocordyceps xuefengensis
TATTAGTGTTATAATGCCTAACACCTAATACGATGTCAAGTCCACCTAACGGGTTATCCGCTGAGTGGTTAAAGCCGCCTTCTTAGGAGAAATTTTTCCCGTGTCGTTCACGTATCGAAAATATCAATAACCTTAACTTAGAACTGAGAAATACCGTTAAAAACAAAAGATTCATATAAGTATAATTGTAATGTATATAAGATATAAAGAGAGTATTAATTGAAATTTATGGGCCATGTATCAAGCGAAATATTTATAATCCATTATGCGAAAAGACTCCAATATTTTTAACTCCCGCCTCTGGTGAAAGGACCTGATTAAAACCTAGGGTTAATACCCTTATTCTTATTGCTAAAGCTCTTTATTTTGAAAGTTATTAAGAAAATTGTAAACTTATTATTTACTAAAAATAACTTATGAAAATTGTCTTGCTGGGTCTCCAGCCATGCACAAAGTTTCTTTATACTTAGAAATTAAGGGAGCATGCTATCACTGCTGATTGTTTGCTTATCTTTGTCTTTTATAAAAGTCCGCAAAGAACGTGGGACAATGCGAATATTGGGGGTAGACGTTCCTAATAAAGTTAAACATAATGCTCTAAGAGGAAAATCTTATCCTAAACGAAGTGAACTAGAATATCTTAGTAACTCAGGGCAAATTAAATCAAAAGAGGTTCTATGAAAAACGTGAGTGAAAAATAGAGTAGCTTTAAAGGAGAACGGTAAAAAACTGTTTAAAGAAGGGGACCCTTACCTCAAAACGGCTAATATGATACATGAGCGAATAGTTCGAAAAATACCATTGACGGGAACTAGACGAAAATTAGAGTTTTTATCAAAACAGTTTCGTTAAAAGAACGACCTTTTGCATAAAAGGGTACAAGTTAAACGTTAGATGCGAGCATATCGTTAGTTTAAAAACCGGGCGGTTAAAATAAACAAACAGTGGTCTAAAAATAGACCCCGCAGCCACGGTGATATTAGCATAGTCAGGAATTATTAAAGTCCGACGGTTTGATTGTAGCATAATTCTCCGAACACCTGTGGGTGGTGTAGGTGGGAAAACAACACTGACTGGTGATAGCTGGTAAAGACTAAAGATGTAACAATTTTAAATTGCTACAGAGTTAACATATGACTTTCTGCAATAATCCATTCAATGACGGGAAAACCTAACGCAAGATCTAGGGACCACCAATAGGGAACATATAATTTGTGGCACAGGGTAATGATGTCTGGTACGTGAAACATAATTTGATCTACTAAGTATACAAGGGGCGTAATCCGCAGCCAACCAACCTATTAAGGTGTGCAGTTCCATCGACTAAATGTTGGTTCGCTATATTTATTATGGCTAAGCTTAACGCTGCAAGCTAAAGCTGCATCATTTTAGCTTTTAGGATAAGTCAGACCTTTTTCGAACGGATCCGAATAATAAATACGGAAAGTTAAGCTCAAAGGTTTTTATTATTAGGGGTTTTATAGAGTAGTATAAAAATAGTATTTAAAATATAAAAAAACTTGCTTGAAGCATTGCTTATTTTTAATCTCCTGACACTGTATAGTGAATATTGCGCAATGAGAAGAGGTAACTTTTGGTTACACATTTCATTTTATTAGCCATTAAAGGGCTTTATAAAGGTCTTAGTATTTAAAGATGTATAAGATTATATTAAGGCGCAAGCTCATCATATGAAAAAAAGACATTTAACACTACAGTATGACACCCGTATATCCATATAAAAAATAGTGTTATCTGACATAGAATTCTAAATCTTAAATGATTGGGGACTTTCGCCCTATCCCTCCGGGGATAGAATAAGGTGTTATATTGCCCGGATAAAAATTAATAATAACAATTATCTATCCCCCGGAGGGGATAGGTAGCTCTATAAATTTTACTAATAGGATTTTAATAAAATTTATAGGGTGTTAAAGCATTTAACGTTACGTAAAAATACCTCTTCACGGCCCAAGCTCGCTCTTTTAAAATATGGATATAGTTAACTTTACTTTATTATTTTTTAATATATTAATGATCGAAGAACAAGTTATCAAAAGAGAACAATTACTATCCTAGACTTGTCTCAAAACCCATATAACGGTACTGAGAAAAGAAATTCTTTTCTAGGCTATAAAACATACAGAAAGAAACTTTAAAGTTTTTTAGGAGAAGGCGTATACTAAAATGAGAAGCTAGAAATACAATAATCTATTGTCAGCACAGGAAGATTTAGCCAAGTAGATTGAAGACAAATTCCACTAAGCGAAAAAGGTGTTAAAACTTTCAGAAAAAAACGCGCAAAGAATAGCTAAATCAAGCTAAAGCCTTATAGGGTTTAGTAGAAATAGCGTCGATTGAATAATACTGTTACTAAGGAAAAAGTATCTTTTTGATAAATTAACAGTCAGCAAGCTAAAACATAAGGTGTCTAGACCAAGCTCAGTAGACTAAAGCTTTAAAAGTGTAACAGTTAATAAAAAATATTTTCATTATTCAAAAGCAGAGTAAGTATTTGTATTAATTTGCTTAAACGGATTAGATAAAAGGTTATATTTAGGAATACTTATTATTTAGGGGAAAGGGACCTTTCAGCGTCAACCAGAGCCCTTTTGGGTATTTATATATGTCTATATTACATATAAGAAAATTGGTAGAAAGAAGTAGATTTGTTTTCCTGGAAACCTATTAAATTAGTACGCAATTTAAGTAAATTATCTTAGAAGGTAACGAAATTTAATTCTTGCAGACCAAGATGTGTAAACGTTTATTTGTAAAATTTGGGGGGTCCATGAAGATTTTATTCAGTGAGTATGGTAGACTCCGAATGGCCAGATATATCTTGAATTATTAGACCAAAGATGAATGCTTAAGGTTGAGGTATCAGCCTTTTTTAGAAGTTGACCTTCTGCCAGTAAACATGAAATTTGCGGTGAACGTCCTAAAGCAATCACTAACCCAAGTAGAGTAGGTATATACAATCTTATTGCTCAGGTAATTTGATCTGCGGCTAGGTACGAATTCAGGATTGTATACAATGGAATTAATCCGCAGCAAGCACCTTAGGTGTGCGGTCATCGACAAAATTTGGTTGGGCTTAATAATTTATGTTTATTTAATTTTAATTAGTTAAGGCATATAGTCAGGCCTATTCTCGTAAGAATGCAAGGGTGAAAAAATATTATAATTCTTCTCATAAATTAAGTTTACGATTTAAAATAATTAACGCATTACAAAACAAAATTTATGGAGAAATACTATTTAACAATCAGACACTTCATAATACCTATAAAAAGTTATGAGTAATAGAATTTTTGCTGCTGCGAAGCCAGCCAGCCAAGGAATTTCCAAATTATTAGAAACAAAAATAAAAATCGGTATCTATAAATGAATAATAAAACTCAATGGTAATAGTTATGGGGTAGTGGGTTTAAATTTAGCAAAAAAGTTAGGGTGGTTATTATAGGAAAGTGGCCGGCCTTTCCGCTTCTAAAAGAAATCGTAGACCTATTCATGCTCGTTACTTAAAACATGGGCCTAATAATTTTACTTTACAAATATTAAGTATTGAAGGCCGAAGAACTTATTAATAGAGACTAGCATATTTAGATATAGTTAAACCTTGATCATTATATTTTTTAAAAACCTTATTCCTATAGGGGGAGCTCGCGCCTAAACATAAGTGATGAAATATAGTTAAGTCATAAGTTAAAATCTATTTTCGGAAAGAGCATTAAAAGAATATTATCATCAGTACTTTAGTAAGTAGTATCGGAAGTTAAGAGATAAATTTAATCTTTAGGCTTACCACTAACTAAGAAAAACAATCCTTTATTCTCCTGCATAAGCCTTTAGCAAATAATTACAAGCTAAACTGCAGGGAGCGTTGAAGGTAAATCATTTAGACTTTTAATATTGAACAACGAAAACATTAATTTTTTCTACCTTTTAACTAAAGCTGGGAATAATTTTAGGATATTAAGAGGCAACAACGGTTAAGAATAGGGAATATAGTTAATGGGAAACCTTCATCGTATTTCAAGAGTAGATTACTATAATTATGTTTCTAAATTAAATAATTTGTTATTATTAAATTCGCGGCTGAGCTTAGCAGTTGCCGTAAATGAACCCCTTTGTCTAAATGGATAGTCTTCAAAATATCATATGGAACTATTTAGGGATAAAAATTCTGTTTATAAGCAATTTCCCGTACTGTCAAAACGGGAAACAGCCCAGAACAAGAGTTAAGGTTCCCAAGCTATTTAGTTAAGTGAAATTAAGAGGTTTGTATTAAAGTCGTCAAGCGAGGATAGGGCTAAGACAGGCGCCATAATTTTATTGAACCTTTCGGTAAACAGAGCGCTTGTTAAGCTTATTGAAGATCGAAACTTTAACGGATCTGAAAACATAATAACGAAACCTTCTGTAATGAAGTTTCATCAGTGAGATTACCTACATGAGACACAATTACAAAATCAGAGGGCGAATATGTTGTGAGACACTTTGACTCACTGCTCATAGTCCCTGGGTAAAATAAGATTTGTGTAATTAGTTAGATTAAAACCATTTAATAACGAAGTTCTATTAATTAACAGTTTTTAAACTGTATTTATGCTCGAACAGTTAATTAGTATTAATACCTAAAAGTTTATAATGAGTATTGGTGCTAAACAGTTATAGTATTAAAATTTATAATATATTATGTTTCGTTATAATAGGGTATTAATACTCAACATTATTATAGCTAGTGATGCTCATACAGTTCCTAGATAAGTATTTTAATTAGAATTGGTTTCTATTTACAATATTTAACCAGACTTCCTTGCTGTGTAGGCCTTTGTCCAGCCTAAAAAAATGATTGTTTAAAAAGAGCTCAGTTTTAAATATCTTAAAATCATTTACAATACATATGGCCTAGTTAAATGTATTAGAATATACTTTATAATGGTAGATAGATTAGGGCGTTTGGGGTAGCAGAACGTTGAAGTAAAAATTCGGATTTTATTGTTTTTTAAAAATAGAATTATAATTAAATTTTAACCGATCGAGAATGTGACATGCAGATTAAACTAAAAAAAATTCTTCCGCCTCTAAGGCTTATGGATATAAATAAGTAAACGCCTCTAATGTTTATATTATTCTACAATGATTATTAGACGAGAGAAAAATCTTTTTTAACTAAGCACATGTTTAGTATAAAATTGTTGCTGGAAAAATAGTAAATATATTGAATAGTCTATAACAAATTATTGGTTATCAAGAACAAATGAAACAAAACCGTACCTAGATGTGAAAAAAAAGTAAGCGGTAGAGAATACGAGGGCGTTAAATGAGCTAAACATCATGAAATTGGGAATTAGGACCCGCGACATTGTGAAATAAGATACCAAACTCCGGGGACACCCTAAAGCTCCAATACCAAACTTATTACGAAAGTCCTTATGCCTGGATCAGCTAATCACTGTTGTTTTGGTAACCAGTTAGGAAGATTCTAGTAATAGGAATGGGTAATCGCGGATCAAATGCAGTAGTACGGTGGACAATTACTGCTGTAAAAGAGCCATAACGAGTTAGATGGTTTTCAATATATTAATAAATATTGTAAGGTGATCTGGCCCCCAGGGGAAAATTGAATTTTGAATATTGTAATTTAACACGAAAATTAGATAAATATTACTTTAAGCAATAGAAAATTATGTCCCAAAATCTTGGGTTTTTACCCAGTTTTAATTAATGATAAAAGACTTACACAATACAATCTTGATCCCAAAATTTATATACGGGATTTATCTTTTATTTTTTATAAAAAAACACAGCAGAAGGTTGCTTCCATAGATCTATCCAGTAAAAAATTCAAACTTAAAATTAGTAGAAGGTAAGACGCGTTTTTCAAATTTTCTTCTACATAAAAGGAATAAAATCTTTTACAGAAGATATAAGGATATTTACATGCAGGCAGATAGCTATTGCGTAGTGATGGCGCAGTAGTTTATGAAGCTGTCTTCGTATTAAAGAACTTAGAGATAATTTTTAAACATTTAGAAGCTGATCCTTTAATTAACCAGAGAAGTTTGTAGACTGTTTTCAGTTGTTTAAACAACCTGTAAACGACTTAATGATTCATAAGCAGCATCTCTTTCAGAGGAATTAGTTAGAATTGTCAATATTAAAAGCCTTCTATGAATTTTGCGGTACTATGCCTAATGAATTGGCCATTCTTATTTTTACCTAAATAGAACCCGGTTTGGAAATGTACCTGTAAAAGAATTTTGCTATTATACAATCCTTACTAGTAGTAGGTTCTGTAGCAGAAAAGGCGAAAGTAATGTTTTTTTGAAATTATATATAAAGAAAAAAGAACAACATTACGGTTGAAGAGTACAAACTAAGTGGTTTAAAATCACACAGATAAATAAATGATTGGCTCGATTACAAAGGACTTTACAAATGTATTAAAGCAGTTAAGTTTAATAAACAACTCTCCAACAGTAAATAGTTTCTGAGAATTAGCGATTACAAGTCTTGCAGATATAAAACAAAAATTGTTAGTACCCTTTTTCGAATGACTTATCCCTTTAGCAGAGAGCAAAGAAAATGACTTTAATGAGGCTTCCGCACGTAAAAACCCCGCATCAATGAATTTCTAAAGTAGCTAAAGGATGGTTTAGAGCAAATAATTCGTTCTAGTTTAATATCGGAATGTAATTCTAAACCGTTATTTTTTAATACCAATTTAGGTAACCACATTACCTACATTACTTCGAAAGGATAAAATTGTGGCGCAGAAAGAACTGGCAAATTGACTACCGTAACTCGGAATTTTGGAGGGCTCAATCTTTTATTATAAAATCAGTAAAAGGGAAAGATAAAAATGATGTTTGACACTGTTTAATTAAACACAGGCACTTTGCTGAAACGATTAAAAAACAATCTAAGTATAAAGTGTGAAATCCTGGCCCCCGGTCGCCGGCTATTTGGTGAACAGAGAATAATATAAGATATACATTATGTGAGGTCGACGGATAGCCCCGGTTAAAGGGCGGCCCTTAAGTTGGTGTCCTAAGTAGGCGAAAGCCTTGGCCGTTAAATGCGTCTTGCATGACTGTGAACGATACAAACCAAGGGCCGTCCTCTAATGAATGACTCATGAAATTGAAATAGCTGATGCGACGGATACCAGCTACCTTTAAGTTTAAGACGAGAGGACACCCTCATGCACTTTTACATGCTAACTAATCAAAGGGTATGTTAGTAGAAATTTTAAGATTATAAGGGTAAAATCTGACCAATGTGGACTGTGAGAATCCTTCTATTTATTTTCATATTGAATGAATTGGTTTAGGATTATAAAAGAACGTTCTTCTGATTAATCTGGCTTTACTAGTTCGCTTTTTTTGTTCGTGCGTTTTAGCGCAAGCCTATGCCTATGACAAAAAAACAGAAAAGATTAAATTATAGAAAAATATATTTAAATAGTAAATTTCAACCCCTAATCAGTTTCCTATTATAAATGGTAAGGTGACCTTGTAAGACGTACCGCTAGGAGACATTTAATGTGGGCAAAGACCCTTGTAAAGAGTAAATCCGGTTGTCTAAATTAATTTAATAAATTATTTCTGTTTTGTATGTTTTAGTAGGATCAAGCTTTTTTAAATCCTATATATATTTATATTGCTGGGGGCATTGATGCTTTTTTTCCCTAGGGTAAAATAATTATGCAGCCCATTATCCCACGTAAATTATATTAAGTTTAATTTAGGAGGAATTTAACTATGTAAAGGAAGAGAGATTAATTGAAAATATTATGTAAATCTTTCAGGACTGCGCTTTATGCTAAAGCCTTATAAGGTTTTCTTAAATAATTTTAAAGCTATTTTTCTTTTATCTTGCTTGTTACACCGGAAGCTCGTGTGAAAATGAGATAGTATGGTTTTTAACTATACCAAAAGACCAGAGGTATGAATCTTGCCTTTTTCCTTGTTTGATTATCTCAAAATTTACAGTTGCGTAAGCAGGGCAATAAGGAGTCCAAGATGGAATAAAGGTAGACTTGGATATTTGGAAAAGCTACCGCCTAGGATGTTTGTCCTTTAATATATTTTTTATAGTATTTCTGTCTTGCTGCTTTAGTGGTGAGGCTTCCTGTTTTTTTATATATAATCCGCCTCAGCCCACCAAGACCACGGCTAACTATTCTGCTAAACGTTCTGATCCTCTGCTACGTAAAGCATAGGGTGTAAAGGGATTATGAGTACACTGTTTACAATCGGAGGGATGCTTTGCAGCAAATTAGAAGTTATCAGAGACAGAGAAAATATGCTAAAACTCTTTGCTTATTATATGTCATTAGTTGTTAAGCGAGCACGCCCTTATAAAGCAAGAAAAAAATTCATAATACATAATGGGTAAAATATTCAAGAATTTACTAGAAAATAGTAAACTTGACGCGAAATTTTTTTTTAACAATATTGAAAAAATAAAACCCATTTCAAAACGAACTAATAAGGGTCGAGTACTTATGAATTAGAACAATAATCCTTTTTTAATAACTTAACCCACCATTTAATTACTATTATTTGAAGAAAAAGTAAAAATAAATTTATGCTTTCTTGGTGCTGGGGTCTTGCCATATCTCATAGCCTCAGGATCAGGTCAAGATCAGGCTACGCTTAAAAGCCCTTATCTTATAGGGATATGCGTGTATTAATAAAGAGAGCTGTCCACCCATAAAACATATAAGAAAATTTAAACAAATAACTGACTTAATATTCCTAAGAAATGCTCTTAAAGAAAAAAAACGGGTGGCATACCTGGAAAAAAATAAAAATAGACTTACCACTTTTCTAAAGGAATGGAACAACTTTATTGTTTTGTATATAAAAATATTTTAAAAAATATACCTTTAATATATAAATATTAATAAAATAAGTTAAATTATTTAATTTAATTTCAAAAATCAGAAATTCGTAGGCTCTAAAAAATTGGATACTATTAAAAGAAAGACGAAATTTTTAAGAAGAATTATTTGAGATAACGCGGAACTTAAACGATACAAACAACAAAGCAATAATTACCTTTATAGACTTGTAATAGAGGGGAGCATAAATTTAAATAATAAAAAATATTTAAATAATAAATAAAAGGGTTGTAATCAAAATTTATAATAAAAAATGTTTTTTATTTTAATGAAAGGAAATGTAGCTTCATAAATTAAGAAAAGCCCAGGGCCCTGCGAAGCAGGCAGTTAGAAATATAACAAATATCCCAATATTTTTAGTCTTAAAAAAGAAATATCTTATTATGAATCTACTGTTTGTACTGATCGGCCAATACCCTGAAAGGAAAAATTTTCTTAAATATAAATTTAAAATATTTTTAAGCAATTTATAAAATTCCATAATATTTATTTTGAAAAATGTATGAAGTATTGTAATTATTAGAAATCCTGAAAACATATTTGAAATAGATTAAGAAAATATACTCATGTAGTCTCTTAATAAAGTGTAATTTAATAAACAATATATTTGTTACTATTTTAAGTAAAGATTTAAGATAAAAATAATAAGAAAAAAAATAGAAATAATTATAAAAATTTTGAAAATCCATTGCAATATAACCAGATCTTTTTATCTAGATCTGCTTTACTTTAAATATTAAAAGAACAAAAAAATTTTTGTCTATTTTTGAAGAAATTATGTTTAGTATATTAAATAGAGCTTCATTTTTACCTGGTTAATACTATAAAAACTAGGCTTAAGCCATAATAGGGGTACAAGCGAAGACAGCAGAAATAGAAAGTTCTTACACTCACAAGACTCAAAAACATTAATTTAGTTTTTAAGTGCCCGCCACAAATATAAGAAATTTAAAAATTTAATTTCCTATTTAAAAATACTGCTCGCTCCTGTCAGTAATACAATCCTATCCTTAGGGATAAGGATAAAGATTTTTGGGTGCCCTCTCAGAATAGATTTTTTTTTCTGGGCCTCTAATCCTTGAACCACAAGGTTACAATATACCTGGGCCACGCACAAAATTTAGGTGATTGTTCTTAATACTAAGCTAATTTCATAAATACAAAATATTATAAATTCTGATAGGCTTATGAAAAAATATGAGAGGTAAATTTCAATCTAAAAATTTAAAGGTAAGATTTTTTAACTAAACGTTCAGTAGAAGGCAGACTCGCTCATGTATATTTCATAAGTAATGAAAAACGGGATTGATAGATCGGATAGATTCATCATTTCCAAAGGTTTAAAAGTTCAGCTTTTATAGAGGAATTTCTAATTCAAAGTATCCATTCGTATATAAATCTAAAACTGCGCTATTGAGCTTTTGGCGCTGTAAAAGGTTTGGATTTTCGAGCGTAGGGTAATCACTTATGTAAGATACATGGCTTCTTCAACACAATAACTAAACAGTTCCACAAAACTTAAACTTTGAACACTTTTACTGGTTTTAGAGATCCGGTTTTGGAATGTTTTGTCATAAGAAAAAAGAACAGAAAGCTTTTTTAGCTGGGAATTATTTTCCAAATCACTAGCTTGGCGCGGTGCAGGCTTGTGCCCACATAAATAAAGAGATAAAGTTGATATTAGGAGAAAAAAAAACTAAGACATATAAAGTAGGGTTCCTAGGTAATATTACCCGATAATCTGGGAAAGTTTGAAATCCACGTTTTTTTGAATTTAGGTGTATAATTAGATCATTCGAGTAAAATACCCCTATTGTGAGGCACGCCACCCAACAAATTAGGAGACTATACACTTTTTGTGCGCCAACTAACGCTTATCATATATTGAAAAATAAAGAACTGATTAACTGTTAAGGGATACGAATAAATTAGCTAAGTATTAAGGCCAAATTAAATTGAGGGTCTACTAATACCGAACGATAAGGCAGGCTTTCCCGTGGAATAACTTCTGAGGATAAGACCGCCTTAATAAATAAATAAAAAATCCAGAATTCAAGGTAGTAGTCGGCTTTACTTGTCGAGTGTTTTTGTCAGAATTATTTTTCTATGCCGTTGCAAGCTTGGTGAGAAATATGCAAGAATTAAAATCCGAATACTAAAACTAGGATACAAGGGCAAATAGTTTTTTCGTATTAACTCACACAGAGTCGAATAAGGCTCCTAATGGATAGTTTAAGTTCTTACCATTTCATTGTTGGATATCTAAGGAAAAACAAAGATAAGTCCGAATTTTTTATGGTTAGGAAATTTTGTTGTTACAAATTACGCGACATTTTAATGAGGAAAGTATTTTTCCGTTTTTTCACAACCCATCAAGTATAGGTTATAAAAGCACAAGGATTTTTGAATAAATTGATGTAAAGTTCGCTGAATTAATATGAGAATAAAAACCCATTTAACCTGAATTCAGGATTAAAGACTGACGCCTCCGGCTATAAATACAAAATTAGTGGGGCATACATCGGGTTAGGGAAGTATGCGCCATGAATAGAGGAAGAATTTTAATTGATGTTATATTATGATCATAATAGTATATGGATTAAAAAGTGGTGGAATAGTAGTAAAATATATATAAGGAATGCTTTAAACTAAATATTAGATAAAATAATGAGACATTTAGTCTAACATTTCTGAAAAGAAGATGGAAATAGAAATAAATATGATAACATATAGACAGGCTAAATTTGCGGCAAAAAGTGTCAAAATGAGTGCGCGTTAGGCAACCCTCGATGTCGCTTTTAAGCTATCCTCATGGAGGCAGGAACTATGTAGGGTGCCGACTGTCCGTGCGATTAAAAAAGTACATGTGAGCTGGGTTAAATACTCGTGCGGACAGTAGGTTTCTATCTTTAGTAGGGATTTACGAATCAAAATAAGTAAACAAAACTTTTGTGTACGCAAGGGAACCAAGAAGAGTTTAACTCATAGGTTAAAAATTTAAGGTTACTAACCCTATGGTTTCCATGTATATTGTTTTATGGTGCCTAAATATTAAAAATATATATGATTGCTTTTTAATATATATCTTCTGAATTATTATACTAAGGATGTTCTTTTACTAAGAGACAGAATGTATAGCATAAAGCAGCCTGGAGGGAAGCGCTATAGTAGGTAAAGATAAGGTCGGCGACAGCTAGATGAGGCACGAAACCCTTATCTTAGATATGCTTTAAATATACGGTAATATACTATTACAAAATGTAGTTAGGGCTCTTAGCCGTAGGAATCTTGAGATTTAAGAATAAGGTACTAATCATTAATAATTCACCTATTTTAGAAATATATCTATCCTGGTAACATAAAGAAGAAAAATGTAAATTGTTTTGGTAGATAATGGAAGCAAGGGGCAATTAACGGCACGGGCTAAACATATGTATATTAGCAATCTTTATATTTAGTGATTATGCAAAGCTTGCTTATCTTAGCTATATCTTTTCTTGTATAATCACGCAAGCTCACTGTTTATTGTTTTTGCAAGGTGATACAGGGCGGTTTAATTTTACCGCTTTGACCCCTTACAGGTCAACATGCAACTATCTCCGAAGAGATAGGGTGCAGGTCAATAAGATGTTTCACTTAAGAAATATGCTACCCTATTTGTTGAGCGGCTAAGGTCCTCGATTTTTATTTGCTTCTGATCCTTCTAGAAATAAGGTTATGTGATTTGCATATTTTCTCGCTCGTTGAAAGCAGTAGCTTAGCTTAGTCAACCCTTGATCTTTTTCGAGTAAAGTTACAA
>JACYFI010000342.1:0-12250 GCA_020975735.1 Ophiocordyceps xuefengensis
TAAGTGTCAAGTATGTTATATAAAAGCGCAAAGCTTTATCTAAACTATCGAAATTAATTCATAATTATACAATTTAATGCTATTTAACTAAATAAGCTTATTATTTTCATTAGATACTATATATGTAGAATCAGAAATTTATTTTTATGATTGGATTATTTTTTACCCATAATGATTAAGTGTCTTGAATACGGGGAAAATAATCTTATCATCTCTGATTATGCGGAATCTTTCGAAATAGCTTTACATACTAATTTTTTAGAAGAAGATTTCCTTAAAATCAAAATTTCCATCTTTTCATTCGTTATTATTCCCCGCTAATCAGAAAGAATTAGTATAGTTGTTATCCCCTTCATTATTAGTTTATAAAATACCTTTTCGGTGCGCCGTGGTCACGCGAGCTTTATTTTTCTTTGTGTATGTCCAGCTTTCGCTTGGTTCAGTATGTAATTTTTCATTATTATAAATAATAAAAAAAAATCCAAGAACATAATAGTGTAAGAAAAAGGCGATTTAAATGATTGAACGATAGTCTCTGAGAAATCCGTTTCTAGTTTCTTGCTGGATTGTACTATATTCACCCAAGTTTTAGTATTAGTTAGTATAATTTATGATTTTTCAGCTATTTAAATCGAAGATTTTAAGCTCTCCATTAGAATCTAGTAAATTACGTAGATAATAATTAAAATAGAAATAATCACTGAATGCAATATATGTTTCCCAGCATATATCCATGCCAGAATAATGAAGAATTACTCAGGCCAATTTAAGCGACACGTAGTAAATCAGTTCAAGTTGCTCAAAAATTTTACATACAGCACTTGCTCACGACAGGGTGGATCGGACTAGAACTATTCTAATGGATTTTAAACTTAAGTAAAATATCGCGAATTGTCCGACGTTTAGTCTCTACGGACTCCTACCGATAAATAAATTGGTGAAATTTAGTTACTTTGGCTTCCACTGTAATTACCTTTAAATGGGGTAGGGTAATTTTATAGCTCCCCTGTATGCTTTCCACTTAAGAAACATATAAGGTTCCCGTTAAGCCCAAAAAAATTATACATAATTTTACCGAAAAACGTATGGAATTGTCACGGTAGACATTACCACACGACACTTACTAAAGAAATTTTTTTCAATTTTTTTAATGAACTCGAACTTTTCTCCTAACAAAGATTAGTAGTACATGTGACCCATATTCAGCAAATGCCCCATTTCGTCTTTTATAAATTTTATCAAAAATAAGTTTAATAATAAGGGGTATACCCGAACTTTATTTGTATACTTTTCAAAATACTGTTTATAATAATCGATTAAATAAAGCGCTCGTAATTTTGTCCTATGTTAGAGAAAGAAATTTGCTTCCCCGATCTACGAATAAGAAAAACAACCCCCGCTTCGTATTAAACAGAATAATCCACAGCTTTAAAGTAAGTAGGGCTGTAAATTAGGCATTTATAATAGCATATTGCTTTCTTTAAATTTACTATGCTTACTTGTGGCGGATAAGTATTTTTTCTATACTGAAGTTTTTAGTTGAACATGGTTTTTAGATATGCAAGTTGACAGAATTTTTTTGGAATTAAAGAGGGATAAAATTTCAACAATATTTTATTATTTACGTGAATTCCCTCTCCTTTTTTAAATTTACGCCACTCCAGTGAACATCAGCACTTCTTTTCCAGTATCTTAAGCAGATTCCACCTACTACTTAGCATTCAACCAGCATAATTGATAATTAGATTTCAAGGTTTAGATAATTTAGTAAACTAGTCTGTACTTGTTAAGGACTTGTTTACTAATGGTTTTCTTGATATTACTACCCTCACCGTTCCATTTAGCCTACTCAACTACATTTTTATTATTTGCTTTATAGTTATTGGTTATCACATTAAAATCTTAAAACTGCAAATTTATTAACCACACGTAAGACTGACATTTGCGCTTATTCTGTTCTGTCATAACAATATTTTGGTCATAACTATTTCCCTAAATCAACTGTAAATCCGTGGAATGCGATACTTAGGTGAAAGCAATTAGCTAACAACAACTCCACCTGTCACGAATAATATAATTAATTAATCTTTTCATAATAAATAAATATTCTTGTATATTGCTCTTATTTAAATTGCCACTTTTCTTTTATTAGTATTTATTTATTTACGTTTAAGTATTTAGCTGTGCTGTTCTCCATGTACTTACTTATAAATTTATATCCGCATCGTAAACGAATATCGGCTCTTTTTTTTTATAGAGGCTATTTTTGTCTTTGTTTCTATATATTTTTTTCCAATTATTTTTAGAATTTCAGTCTTTTATATTCGGGTAGACTTCACATATTATTTTCGGGATATAGCTTCAAAATTGACCATTCCACCTCTAATAAAGTATTTCTTTAATCACGATCTACTAAATGTACGTATTAAGATTTAATTAATTTGGATAAAGTTAGTAAAGAGTGGAACATCTTACCTTAATAACTCTCTATAAGGAAATTATATACAGAACTGGAATCGACAGAACTTAGCGTATAATCATTCTTTCTTTACCTCTTAAAGAATGGGTTTTTATGCGAAAGCAAACAAAGGATTTATTCCGATCTGCTTAACGTCTAACGATTAGACCTTTAGTTTGTAAAGAGTCTATTATGTTAGCTAAAAAAGATAACAGTTTTTTTAGTTTCTTCTGTATGTTACATAACCCTCGAGGAATAACCTTGTTTCATTACATTAAGTAAAAAGGGAACTTACATGTTTTATATAGAAGTTCTCTTATTAGATAAGTTTTAATATCAATCTTAATCATATTGTAATATATCAAAAGTGAGAAATTATCTTATCGATTTAGCAAGTAACAGCTTTTATTTATAGGCAATTAGCGTTTGTTCTACTTAATTTAAAAAGGAAAGATTAAGATAGTTTTTCATTCTATTAAGCTAATGTATAGAGCTTCCTATTGTATACGTGTTGATTTATATTATTTATTAAACAATAACACCTGAAAATTATCTTTTGTCTTGTTTTAATATTAACACCCTATCTTTTCCAAAAATACTATAAAATTTTTATAGGTTTAAAACTAATCCCTAGCCAAGCTCTCTTTTTTTGTCGTTCAAGATTTAGACCTTGGTACTTAATTTTTTGGTAACTGTTCAATTTTATTTATATTTATTTCATGGACTATAAATCTTCATACTAGTACAATATATTTAACCTTTTATTGGGATTACGTGTAGTCTCTAAGACTACTAAGAAATATCATCCCTGTTGGTTTTCCTGCTGATTGTTCAAACAATTACATATTTGTCACTTTTATTCGTTAAGATAATTAGTATGCAATTGTTAGAATTTTCCAGCATATCGTAAATCCTTTAAAGGGAGAGCTAAGTGGAATTATTAAACCCTCCGATTTGTAAAACATAGAGACGAACCTTAATGTAAAATAACCAATTGAAAGGTGTCATTTTAAATAGACCCCAACCGAGCACGTAGCCAACAAGGAAAAATTTTATCCCTGTAGCAATCTGCAATTAATAATGTTGCGCTGCAAATAAGGCATCTAAGCCCAAAGGATCATATCATAGTTAAAAAATGAGAATGCACCGAACATTCAGGGTAGCATTTATCAGAAACACAAGACCCATACCCTAATTTTAACCATATAATTTTTTATGAAAGCCATGTGTGCTTCTATGCTAATAAAGCTATCTTTATTCCGTGTGTTTTAACCCTAATCTTCCTCTTATCTTCTGTACCCTCAAAGGTGAACATGAACCTGCTACGTTTAGGCAGCTGATCCTGAAACCTAGACCCCAAAATATGTATATGCATACCTCAGGAGATAAATGTTAGGGTGAAAAGCAAGGGAAATCGCAAATACCCTAAAGGTTGAGGAAGCTATATTTAATGCCTTTGCTTGCTATATTTTCTGTCTGTTTTTTATTTTGTTTTAGTCTATTTTTGTTGTGTAGTGCCTTGTATATTTATTTCTTACCAGCTAAACGTAGGCTTGCACGTATAAAAAAAATAAAAGGAATCCCCCTACTAAGCTAAAATCGTCCTTGTTCCCCGGAACACTTCAAGATAAGCTTTGCACCTCTCGATTTATGGAAATGAAAATACCTAAGAGCGGAGCATGCAATTTTTATTGCTGTGCAACCAGAAGCAAATCGGGAGTGGGGAGTTACACCCGCTGGCTAAGCCGCTCTTCTATTTTTGTGCGCAGGTTGTGGGGCTATGTTTTTCACTGCCGCTAAATAAAGCAGTAAATAAAATAGGAACAGCAGCTGGGGAGCATCAAGAAAAGTTTTCCTTATTTTTTTTCTATATCTTGTATTATTTCTTCTACCTTGTCTCTGAAGTCCTTTAGGTGCAAACTATAAGTTTTTTTTTTATACCTTTCTTTGTAAATGCTTACCTTTCCTAATCCATTCTAATACTATTTCCTAACTTTAATAAAAATTTCCAACATTCTTCACCAAAAAAACATGAATACTTGATCGAAGTAACTTATTTAAAACGAGCTGTTTGTGAGAAAAGCGGAGCTTTTATAAAACCATGTTCCTGACGTAGTGTTTGAGTATATACACCGAGTTGTTTCAATGATAATGTATAAGTTTCTATAGTAATTTGTCCTTTTGTTTTTAGAATACTCTAATCTGGACGCTATTCCACTTTATTTTCATCTCTTGGCTTTTTAACACATTAATATAAGAAACACCAAGAGCGTTGACTAAACCCCAGCTAATTTAAAAAATTTATCTCAAGATAATCTTTTAAAGGTGGTAAAAATTCTATATTAAAAATATTTACTGTAATTACAAAGCCGATACAGTTGATTAATAACTTAGATTCAAAGTTACAAATTTACCATTTATTAAAAGATATAATAAAAACCAAACCCTTGTGTTTATTTCTACAAGATATATTTACTACCTTATTTATTCTTGCATTTTTATCTATACGACCAAGTGACCACTAATTTGGTTGTTCTTAATGTAATGTCTAATAGTATTTCAGAATCTGTTGAAAAAAAATCTGAAAATTCTTATTAGCACAAATCCAACCGTTTTACCTTCTATATGCCTGCTAGGAATATACCCATTTCTTATCTGTAAGATTGGTTCTTCTTTAGATAAAGGAATCAGAATTCAATGGTAAATTAAATATCATTTATTCATAAAGTATTTTTAGGTTATTGCCACCTAGTGTATTTTACGCATAGCAAAAAGTTACTTGCTTGGATTTTCCCTGAAAATAAATAATGGTTCTAAGTAAAAACGGTGTACTTTTTATAAACAGAAGTTTCCGGCACTTGAGATTTTGTAACGGAACAAACCTGTTAGTTTAGCCACTCCAGTCCTACAGTATACCATTGGTGGCTTTCAACAACAGATATAATCCTAATATTCCGTAGACATTCATAGCGGGTCAAACCATACTATGTACCCAGAATACTAGGTTTATCTAGAGCAGCTAAATTTGTGTACTAATTATACCGAAACCCACTGGCTAAATTAAAATATAAACTCGGCTGACCGAAGAAATCCAAGTTGCCTTCTTATTTAACCTTTAGGTTTTATGCATGTGGTGTGTATGGATCGCCTACAATAGCAAAGCTCTACATGTCATTGTAAATAAATAGAATCTCGACTGGTTTAATTGAACCGAAGCCATTTCAGCCACCCCACCGGTGAGCCAGTCTGTAGCGATCACTTAATAACGACGTCTTTTAAAAACAGTTATATATTATGACGTTTTACACCAGTCGTTGCTAACTTTGTACTAACTTTTTCTTTTTAAGAGTTACAAGTAGTAGTAACTTAAATATTAACTAAACACTAAGTAAATATTAGTGCTTTAGCTATAATTTTTCTTGTAAGGCACCTCCGTACCCACACCAAAAAATAGCGCAGCCTCCAATATTTTTTATTTAAGGGGTTTTATATATAAATGTTTACATCCTGCCTCATAAATTTTACTAGCTTACCATATCCTTGATTTTTTCCCTATTTAATCGTAATCTAATTTAATAATAGACTCTTTCCCCTAATTTATTCAATGTACATTATTTGATTTAAAGATTTATTACAGGCTGCAGGTGCAACGATGTGAAACATGCCAGCCGCTGCTATTAGGTTATAATTTTAAGAATATTTAGATTTAGATTCCTAATACAATTTCACTAACAGTATCATATTATGTAGTAAAAAATTTCCTATGATATAAATCCCTGTACTATAGCTAGAATTAAAAAAATTAAACCCTATAAAATAAAAAAATTGTTGGATTTACCCTAGTACAAGTTTAGGGCTGTTAAGAAACTAAGAATAAACGACATTTCACCAAATAATATTTTTAATTATAGTTAATTTTCAACCATTATTTAGAAACGATCATTTTCTAATCCATAAACTTAAATAGGCTCAATTATATATAATAACAAATATTTGTATCAGTATTAGGCTTCTATAAACTCCTTCCTGTACTTATCTGCTTGAAGGCTGGGATTTGAAAAGGCACTTACTAGGTCCATTATTTCAATCATTAGTATCTGGTTATTATTCCAGACCACTATTAGAGTAAAGATTATGAATTTAGGTTTTTTCTCTATAAAACTATATGATAGTATTAACGCTTGGTAAACTGTTAAACATCCTCCTCGCAAAGACTCCTTGCTGCATTTAAACCTAACTTTAGCTAAGGGAGGTAACGAAGTATTTTTAACAGTGCTAGTTGTTTGGCTTTTATACCTTCTACTACAGTTCCCCGACTAAACCATATAGTTAGCACTTGGAAAAATAGGTCAGGCAAATTAATAATAGGATCGTGAATTTCACACATTTTACACTAACGCTCTCCTAATTATTTAGCAGTTTCTTACGTAGTACAAATAGACCAGGTACATGGTATTACAATTATAAAAAAATAAAAAAGGAATTAACCCTAAAATAAAAAATACAGAGTATTTTTCGTAGGAAAGCTTTAGCTATTTTTTTCTTGCAAGGCCACGCTCCGCACCGCAAATAAAAATAGCGCTGCCATCCGTTTAGCGTTTCTGTTCACAAGAACCTAGAACCCTTGAAACAAACAAAATATAAGCTAATAATAAAAATAAGTACCCTATAAATAGAACAGTTAATAAATAAAATAATAACATTTGTGAACAAAATATATTATCTTGGGACTTTAGATTTTGAAGCCTTTAGCCTACTGCTAAAGCCTAGACCAATGACAGTGCAATTTCATGGTTTCATAACTTCCAGTATTTTTTTTTACTTGTTAGGAATGGGGTGTGGCTTGCTTGAGAAACAAGCACAAAAAGAGTTGAAAGCTTTTTATGTATTTATTTTACGATTAAAATATCTTAGAGGAAAGATTGTTGAATAAATATTAAGGATCACCACTAACCAGCTCACTTCAGAAGAATGAACTATGAAGGTTTCATCTGTGTAATATTCTCAGCTTAATTAACCTCCACAACAATCAATTTGTGATCTAACTAGACCAGGTGCTCATTGGGTTAAGTAAACGTTTAAGCAAAAGAGTTAAAAGTTAGTACTCCAATAATTTACCATATTGGTTCAGGACTATATTTTAATTTATATAAGTTATAAAAATTCTTTAAATGATCTCAATTACATTCAGTACAATTATTATTCTCTGAGATTTTATTCTACTATAGTTTTAATAGAGTCAGGTTGCGTATGCTTTTTAAGTTGAAAATTATGACAACACTTTTCCTTCAATCTTTTTAATTAAATATTTACTCGAGAAATAAAGGTTTTATTTTCAATTATATCGAATTAATATTTAAGTTACTAAATTTAAATTAGTAGTTCTACTCTTGTTATTTAGGGTGTGGTTTAATTCCATCTAGTTCAATTTTTACTGTGATAATAAAAAACTCCGTCGATTAAACTCAAAAGATTCAAACTATCTCATTTTTAGTGATCTCTTGTTCTTAGGAGGCAAATCACAAATTTACAGTTCTATTTTTAGATTATTACCTAGCCAAGTAGTTCTTACGAAATAAGCCCGTCCTGCATCTTTAACCCTCCTAATCAACTATTTAGAATTTGGAGTTACTTAATATCTTTACTTTTTTTTTTCTATATTTTAAAATAAGTTTTGAGTTTTATCAATCAATTAAGTAGACTATGTAAATAGGATAAATTTTACGAGTCTTTTTAATAGTAACCATTTTATAACATGAGTTCTATGCAAAGAATTACACCTTCAGATTTTGTTTACGATATACATAAGCATTAGATCTTTTTTGGAATAGAATCGCATGGCCAAATTAAGATTGTATCATTAATAAGCTAAGTGATAGCTCTTAAATCGAATACATTTATTTTGAAGGAACATAAATTGACCTTCAGGTATTCTTTTTTTTTTAGTACTCGTTAGGTATCCAATCTCCTTTCCAATTTAAACCTGCTAATATGATAGCAAATTTATATCAAATTTATTAACTATCATTAGAAACGAAAGGAGTAGAAAATAATCTACTTCTCGATATTAACGTAAGACCTATAGATATAAATTAGTGGCGTAATAGTCTTGAAGATTTTTTAATAAAAGTCACATTTATTTAACATCCCTCTGATAAAAGATATAATAAATTACACATATCCTCCTTTCCAAGCATTGGTCAATTTAAAGAGCTGGCAGTATTTTACAGCTAAAAGAGGTAATATAGATAACAATAAAATACTGTAATAATAAGGCCTCACCAAATAAAGCTAATTTATGTAGGCTTATACCCCGGGTTCTCGATATTAGGTATAAGTTATTTAATGAGCTTATTGTCCTAATAAACTACTTACACCGAAGAGAGTAAGCAAATATAGCCAGGTTCTACATAGGTCGGTATGACTTTGTAATCCTGACCAGAGGATAAACAGACGTTCAACCTGTCCCTGCTCCACTTCTATACATCGGAGGAAAATAATAGGCTTAAACTAGGGTGGTAATAAATCAAAAACTTTGTTATTTAATTAGGGAAAATCTTGCCAAGAAAAAAACTAGTAGTTTACCTACAAAAACGGGCTTGTCTTCACCCCCTAAAGGGGGGCTTCGCGTGTAGTTCTCTGAGGCATCCCATATGTTATACAAAATCTACTTTTGGTTTCCTTGCATATTGTTCTCATGACTTATATAGCTTCACCTACCCTTTTACTACATTCTCTATAGGATTTTTTAAGGAAATGTTAAAAGGCTATATAATTTTCACTACGCTATTTTTTTTATATGCCATAGCTTTGCGCAAGCACGAGAGATTCCTTGCATAATACCGAAGTGATAATTTAAAACATTTACACTTTCTAACGGGAATTCCTTTCACAAATCCACCTTAAATAATA
Source organism: Ophiocordyceps xuefengensis (assembly GCA_020975735.1). NCBI lineage: Eukaryota > Fungi > Ascomycota > Sordariomycetes > Hypocreales > Ophiocordycipitaceae > Ophiocordyceps > Ophiocordyceps xuefengensis. The sequence continues at coordinate 9,371 of JACYFI010000342.1, forward strand.
AGGCAACCTTGATATACCCTAAAGCTATAAATTAAATGTATAAGGCCTGAATTGAAAACAAGTTCTTTACCTTTCTTAAGCAATTTTAGCCAAATCTATTTAGTTTCTATTTTTTTGCTGCATAGGCAAAGCGCCAAGCTCGAAAGGTTTTTTTTTACAATACTTCTTTTCATCCCATATATCTCAATTTTTACATTTCATTAAGAGGATATCTATCTAAATATTTTTTAACAATATTACTATAGAGGATGCGTTATCTCATAATACAATAAGATAAAAACTTCTTTACCTTTTAGATTTTGGTTTGTAGTTGTTTGTTTTTCTCACCGAATAATTTTTAACTATATTTATTTAAAACCTCTTAAGTTATTCTATAAGTTAACATACTATTTAGGTAGTTCTATTTAATTATGCAGACAATTTAGGCATGAGTTTGTCCTGAATAAAAATTGTCCCTTTTAGATCTATAAATTTTGTTAAATCAAGCGTTATTAACTAAAGAATTCTTGTTTAAAGTGTTAGATATTATACTTCGTTCCTAAACGACTTATTCTTCAATCATTATATCAATGGATAGACATCAAAATTTTGGGATGTTTTTTTTTTTTATTTTACCATTGTCCAAATAACGAACTATTTAAATCCGAACTTGTTATAGGTATCGTAATTTACAACTACTTTTATATTTTCAAATAGAGGCTTGCTATTTTTCAGTTAAGCCTTGCAAGGCATAGAAAAAATAAAGCATGAAAACAACATTTTAAAGGTTGGTTTATTAGTGACTAAATATATAGTTTACGTTAGGACATAACTCATTCAAATTAACGTTATAAAATCATCTAATATTACCATTTGCTTCAAATCATCCTGTGCAAGAATTAAAAAGGAAAATTGTTATTTTCAAGTAGAGCATTCCCGTACCAAGCGTAAGTAGGGGAAGGGACATTTTCTTTACTACTATTGGGTGATCCTATCCATAACCCTTCGGTTCAGAGTCGGGATACAACAGCGCTTTTTTCTGTTTTAATCCTTTTTTTGTGCCTTGCTTTGGTTTTCTTTATAGTAAAATAAGCCATCTATAGGGACTTTTCACCTAATATATTTATGTTGCCTTTTTGTTCCCAAAGGCCCTTGTTTTGTGTTGTTTGCCTATATCGGGACCCCCCTTACATTAAAGGCAATGGAAATTACCAGAATCCACTGTTAAGGCTGCCCACAACCCATAAAAGAAAATCATCAAAATGGCCGTGATCGGTATGACAAAATTACTATTATAACAATGGGTATTGATGACGGAAAATTGAACCCTGTCCCAACTAACGTTCTATCTTAAAGAACTTGAAAGAGCTGTACCTAATAATCTGGAAAAAAAAAGCAAATATTAAGTAGTAAGGTTCCCTTATATCTTAGCTTAATGGAATTTCAAATCATCCTTTCCAAACCCATAGATATTTCGACCTTAAATTTTCGGCGATATTTCTTCTTTTGATTGTTCATCTTCTTCTTTGTTTTTAGTATTGAAATTATAAAATATTTGAGGAGTACATTTTAATAGGTTTCAAAGCAAGTTTTTAACTAATAAAAGCAAAAATGTCAAACTACATTGGGAGAATGTATGTTGATCACTCTACACAATTTTTACAATTTTTCGTAAGACGTATTCGTATTTTTAGCCTTCATAAAAGATAAAAATTCAAATATAACCCTTCGATACATTTTAAATTGCCTTCATAACGTAACCGTATAAAATAGGCGCAAGGCTCATATTTTATAGGTTATTAATATTTAATTAAAAGTAGTCTATATATATAATATACTAGAAATTACTTTAAGAAATTTTCTAGTATTAAACCTTTCATCTATCAAGTAGATTTGGAGGAAATTTGAACCTCAACAAAATTGAATTGCAAGCCCAAAGTGTAAATCCATTACAAACATTCTGTTATACATTCAGAGTGAAATATTATATAAATTATCCTATATAGTCTACGACAAGAATAAAACCATAGCCAAGTATTACTATTAGATCTAATTAGTTTTTTATAATTAGTTTATTTATTTTGTTAAGTCTTAGGTATTTTCTATTATGCTTAAAACCAGGAACTTAACACTTAAGAAGTAGGAATAATTTAGCAACTGTACGTTTGTCCAAGTTCCTAAAAAATGGACTTTCACCCATGAGTTTGTTAGCTTCCTATTTGGTACATCTAATAGTCCAAGGACAGTTTTAACAAATTAATAGAACTTATTTTGCTTATAGGTCTGAATGGTAAACCTTTTAGTTATAACCCTAAATCTATTAGTAGTACTAAAATAATTTAATAATGAACTAAATGCATTAGGCTATTAACCTAATAATTTATTAGGTATAGATCTTTAATTAGCATAACAAAGGTTAATAAAAATTCAATTCTGCACTATAGCAGCAGGTGTTTGCATAGGCATTTAGCCATTATATAGTTATTATATCCCCCCTAAAAGTATTTGCATTAACAAATTACAACTACTGTGAAACAAAAATAAAGATTAAAATGTAATTAAATCTATAATAACGTAGTAAGGAGCGAATAGTGTATGCTATCCATAGTAACAGGTACCCCTAAGGGATTACGCTAGCTCCAACGCCGAATCGTGTCACAGCTATTAATGCATTAGTACAATGCTGGCAATACAAAACTAATACGAGTGTAGGAGCCAAGGAATCTCTTTAAAGATTGCGGTTAATTTTTTACACAGAATACCTTCCTCAGATTGACATATATGGTATAATTTTTAATTTATAACTTTATATCTTTTCAGAAAATATTTTAGGACTATTGGCTTAAGTTTTTAAGCGGCTTTAGGTGTTGAAAACCGCTTCACCTGGGCTTCGCAGCAGCG
>JACYFI010000343.1:0-14950 GCA_020975735.1 Ophiocordyceps xuefengensis
GGAGTACAAGAAAGCTCGGGCCAACAAACACAGAAAACACTCATGAAAAATTTAAACAATAACTTTGATCATTAATTCTAAGACAATTGTTTAAGAAAATAAACGCGGGAGTATGGAAAAATAGATGATTTACCTTCTTTTTCTATAGAATGGAAAAGCATTTAATTTATTGTGAGTTGGAAAAATAATTCAAAAACAATACCGGTTTAATAATATTAATATTAAATAAATAATTAAAAGTCATATTTTTAAATTTTATATTCAAAATCATAAATTTCAGTAGGCATCCTAAAGAAAAATTGTGTATACTAACGTAAAAGGGAGACGAAATTTTTAAGAAGGAATATATGTGAGTACGCGGGAAATTTAACAGACAAACCAATCAAAAGCAAAAATTGACTATATATATCCGTAAATAGAGAAAGTCCATAACTATTAAAAAAAAAATTTTAAAAAATAACTAGGAAAAAGGTAATCAAAATTTAATAAAACGTTTTTTATTTTAATACTCAAGAGAAAATAGTTGCCTCTTATGCATCAAATAATAAAGCGCTCCAGGCCTGCCGCGAAGGTCAAAGCAGGTAGAATATCAAAAATATTCCGTAATTTTAGTCTTAAAAACAGAAATAAATCTAATATTGAATTAACTTTTCCTACTGATCGTCAAGACTAAGAAAATTCTTCTCAAAATTATAAAGTTAAAAAATATTATAACGATTATAAATTCCATAATATTTATTTTGAAAAAAAAATAACGAAGTATTAATTATTAGTAAATACGTGGAAATACAAGGTTTGAAATGATTACGGAAAAAAATTGATGAACTTAATCGATTCGCTCTCTTAATAAGGTATAATCTTAATAAACAAATATTTTTCCTATCTTTAAGTAAGATAATTAAATAAAATCACATTAGGAAAAAGTAGAATATTATATATAAAATTTGAATCTATTTGCATATGATACAGAATCTTTTTAAATAATGCTTGTTAGCTTTTACAATTTTAAAAAAAGAAAAAAAAATTTTTCTATTGTTGAGGAATATGTTTAGTATATTAAAATGGACGTGGTTTACCTGTGTATACGTATAAAAAAACTTAGCTTACGCCATAAGGGGTACCAGCGAACAGCAGAGATTAGCAAAGGGTCTACACTCACACGAACTCAAAACTCATTAATTTATTTTTTTAAAGTGCTCCCGCACCAAATATAAAATTTAAATTAATTTCTATTTTAAATTAATACTCTGCTACTGATGTATAAAACATATTCCTTATCCTACGGATAAGGTAAAGTATTTGTGCGACGTGTCGCTCTCAAGATAATTTTTTTTCCTGGGCCGGCCCATTTAATCCTGAACCAAAGTTAACAAAATACCTTGGCAACGCACAAAATATTTAGGTGATTCGTTACTCTACCTAAGCTAATCTAGTAATACAAATATAGTATTCTTATTAGGTTATAAAATTGAGGGTAATAAAATTAAAAATTAAAGGTCAAGATTAACGAAACCGTGTATAAGTACGCAGATCAGGCTTCCCTGTATATTTCATTAAAATTGGAAAAAGGAGGATTGAAAAGAATGAAGATTCATCAATTCCAAGGTTTAATTCAGTTTTTTAGAGGAAAATTCTAATTAAATGGTATCCTATTCAGGTGAATTTTAACTAAACGAACGTATGGAGCTTTTTGCTGAAAACGGTTGGATTCAGGTGCGTGTAATCTTATATAGTAAAATGGTTCCTTCACAAATAACTACAGTCTCCCCCACGTGATCTTTGGAAACACTTGATACTGGTTTTTATGTGGATGGCTCGTGTTGGATGAGGTTTTGTCATAACAAAAAAAATAAAGCTTTTTAGCAGGATAACATCCTTCAAATCACTAGCTTTGCGGGCTTGGCGCGCGCTTTGTGCTACACAATGAACAAAGAAGTAAAGTTATATTTAGAAAAAAAAAAAAAATAAACATGAAAAAGGTGAGTTCTAATGGTAATGATTACGCATATCTGCAAGTTTGAAAAATCAACACGTTTTCGATTTTAGCTGTGGTAATAGATTATTTCGTAAATTACCCTATTTAGGGCACGCCACCGAACAAATAGGAGACATATTAAAAACTTTTGTGCGCAAGCAAAAGCTTATTCCTATATTGAAAATAAAGAACATTTAACTAATTAAGGGAATAGGAATAATTAGTAAGTATTAAAAGGGAAAATTAAAGTGAGGTCCATAACAACGAACAAACAAGGAGGGCTTTCCCTGATATACTTGCTGAGGTGATATGACCCACTAAAACTAATAAAGTCAAAAAGAAATACCCAGATTCAAGGTGTCTAGCTAGGCTGTACTTCTTCGAGGGTTGTTTTCTTGTGCCTTTATTTTTTCTTCGCTTCAAGCTTGGCTATAAAAAAATATGCAAGATATTACAATCGAAAATTTAAACTAGTATTACTAACGGCAATTAGGTTTTTTCGATTAACTACAACACTAGTCGAGATAGGCTCAAGGATAGTTTAGCATCTTTACTATTATTGTGGATATCTGTACAGGAAAAAAAAATAAGCTGCCGAAATTTCATGGTTAAAATATTGGTGGTTACAAAATTTTCGGACTTAGAGAAAGCTTTTCCGTTTTTTGTCTCACTCCATAAGTAATAGGTTCTAAAATTCAACAGGATTTTTAAGGATTGAAATGTAAAGTTCTGAATTATTTGAGAATTAAAAGCCATTAAACTTGAAATCAGATTTATTGAGATGAGACTTCCGCGCCTCTAATAAAATTAGTGGGGAGGCATTATCTGGTTGAAGGTATACCTATTCGAATAAGAGGACAATTTACTTGATTTATTATGAATTCAATAATAGTTATACGGGAATTAGATTTGGTGCTTAATAGTAGTAAATATTAAAAGGAAATCTTCACAATTTATAGTAATAAAAAGGGAAGGAATAGTTGAACCATTTTTGAAGAAGACAATGGAAATAGAATAATACTGCATAACATAAAGAACAGGCTATTTGCTCAAGAGTGTACCAAAAGAGTGCCGGTCGTGGCACCTCGATGTCGGCTTAACTTACCTCATGTGGACGCAGGAATTATGTAGGGTGGAACTCGTTTGGACGATTAAAAAGTTATTACATGAGCTGGGTTAAACATACTTCGTGGACTGTATGGTTTTCTATCTCTAGAGGGGAATTGAATAAAAATTTAAGGACAAACTTTATGTACGCAAGGAACAACGAAGAGTTTAACCATAAGGTTAAAATATGGTATCTACCCTATGGTTTACCTGTTTGGGTGTATTTGCCTAATATTAATTATATTATATGCTTTTTATATATATGTTCTTGCTGAATTAATTTATACATAAAAGGTGTTTTCTTTCACTAAGACACAATGGTATATTTAGCGTGAAGCACGGCAGGATAAGCGCTTAAGTTATAAAATGATAAGTGCAGAAAGATGATAGGCACAGAATACTGTATTATAAGATATTTCTATAATTATACGAGGATATTACTATTAGTAAAATTATGTATAAGGCCTTTATCCGTACCGAATCATTGAGATTTTCAAAGAAATAAAGTACTAATTTAATAATCAACCATTTATAAATACATCTCTATGCCTGGTTACTATAAAAAGTTAAAGGTTAATTGTTTGTAATCAATGGGACAGCAAGGTTGGCATACTTTTGCAGGCTGGCTAACATAAGTATCTAAATTAGAATCCGTTTATATTGTATTGCAAAACTTAGCTTATTCTTAGCTCTATTTTTCTTGTATAATCACGCTACAGCTCAACTTGTTATTGTTTTTGCAAAGTATACCATGTCATATTTATTTTTACTGCTTTAACCCTACAGGTTAAATGCATATCTCCGAAGAGATAGGGGTGCGAGGGTCAAATAATGCATGTTTCACTTTTAAGGAAATTATGCCTTACCTATTTGTGTTGTAGCAGGCTTAAGGCTCCGCGCATTTTATTGTTTTCTGATCGCCTAAGAAAGGTATGTTTGGCACTATGTTTCTTCGCCTTCTAAGAGAGTAAGCCTTCCGCTTAGCACCGGGTTTTTTCGATATAAAGTACAATAATACATACGAAAAACAAATTAAACCTAAGAATGCTAAGCAATAATAAATTAAAAGTAAACTACAACCTTCAGTGAGGCTTTGTTCGTTAAAAAAATCAGTCATACCAAAAGAAAATATATATAAAGGTATGTAGTGTAATGGAGCCAGCAAAGAATAGGTAGAGGGACCAAAATTTCTGATCAGCTCTGCTTTGTAGCCTATAAAAATAAAAAGATTAGTAGTCACGCGGTACTACATAGGTTCTTTCAATCTCAGCACTCGCGGGTTTTCTCTAATCCTGTCTAGTCTATACTGGTGGTTGATGTAACAGGTAAACATATCCGGCTCATGCCCCGGGGTATAAGGGTGTCATAAACCTATAGCCGCGTCATAGCGTTATATCCTTTAATCGGTTAAAGGCCATACTGCCTCGTAGACAATAATTAAGACTCTTTAAACTACAAGTTTCTTATGTACAAATGAGTCCTTAATATAAATAAGCATAGCTAAGGAAACATAGGTAATCTTATTTAAGCTCTACTTTTGCAGCCTTTAATATTGGTAAACAAAATTTTTGGACGGCCTGGCCAAAACTTTAATAATTTTTAATTTAACTCAAACTGTGGATTATCTTAAATCTGGATTTAGAGGTTGTTACTGCGATGCCAAAGATTTAGTTTTCTTGATAGTCTAAACAAGAATAAACTTTGCCTTATTTTTAATTAAGTCGAATGCGTAAAACATACATATCATGCACATACAGTAGAGGACTATTATTCTGTATTAGAATTCTTATTTCATGCGGCAACGTATAGATGATATGGCAGAGTAAATTATTTATTAAGTTTTCTGTAATTTTCTCCTTAATATATTAAAATAGCCCGGTGCTTTCGGCGCGCAGGCCTGAGTGCTTTCCGATTTTACCCATATCCTGTTAAAAAGCACCTCTTACAAAAGCCAACCCTTAGCTACGCAGGGAGTCAGATAAGAAAAAACAGCAAAAGCAGAGAAAATTATTCATTTATATTCAAATTTTGGGAACTTTTTTTTTACTATGCCGCTGAAAAGCTTAGCTAGAAAAATCTTGCAAGGAAAATCCTTCCTTATGACAAAAACAGTTTATTTTTTTATATGTTTTTTGGGCGGCACATAGTTCGTTTTAAACACCCAGGAAAAAAAATTAAAAAGGTATGGTATTTTCATAACAGCCCGGCCATAAAAAGTTTTGTGCAGTTTATAATAACCCTATAGATTTTTAAACTCAGAGCTATACATTAAAATGATAACGTTAAAGAATAATATGAAATAATATAAAATAGTTTTGTTTTTTGTGCTTTCTAGGCTAGCTAGTACAAGGAAACAAATCGCTAACACCCTATAATTTAAAGGGCACAAAAAGGTTATAGCCTTTAATTGGTAAAGCATAGATGCACAAACAGTAAAAATTAAATGTTACGAATTCACTGTGCCCTTAGCCTTTATGTGGGAAATTTGAATGAATAATAGTGTAAGTCTAAGGGGTGCTGGAAATGTTATAGGACAAAGGGTTGCTTAAGCCAACTGGGGTAGTACCCCATGAAGTGTGTCAAGTCACTTCCTTTTAGTGAAACAAGTTTTTTATGTACTATTTTTGTTGATTGCATATGTTTTCTACAGCAAGCCTTAGTAAGGCCATAGAACAAATAAAAGCACCACAAAAGATAGAAAAGCGCAAGCTCCCTAGAGTATTTTAAAATCCAGTTTATTCTGATAGTCTAAAATAAAATAAAATAAAGATTTAGACATAGGTTTGGTGATGGAAAGTAAATATGTAAGTTTTCTAATTATTTCACAATTCCCGAAGTTACTTTAAGGTATTATTACAATAGTGCTAAAAGCTACGGCTTCCAAAATAAAATTTAAGAATCCTTCATATTATTCTTTAACAAGGTAATATAAAGGCGCAGCCCAACCAAATGTAAAAATCCTTAGCGATTTAATGGGTGAAAAATTTGAATACATCGAAGAAATAACGCACCTTTTCCTTCGAATGAGCACTCAACATTTTCTTGTTGTTGCTTTATGTCTCATATCTCCCTACATGTTTTGGTGCTTTCTAGTAGAAAAAAGAGAGCTCGCCGACATTTAAGGGTAGTGGTTATTAGTTTAATAAGAATTTATACAGGATATTAGGTATGTAATTTAATAGTGAGTCTTTTGGTTTTAACCACTGATTCTCCAGTGTTTCCCTGTATCTCTAAAGTAAACCCCGTGAAGCTCAATTGGGGCCCGAGCAATAGCCATGAATTGCTTTTGGATGTAAGTTCAAGTTCATTACCGTGGGCAGGGAGGGACTTTAGTATAATGGTGAATACATATTGGACCTTTAGAATATTGAAATGGAGGGTGTTCTAACCCCTGCAAGTCCTAAAAGAATTACTAATTAATTTGGCCTAACGGAGTCTAATATTTTTAGCCGTCGCTCCCTTTTCAGATTCTTTAGTTAATATAACAAGAAAAGGGTTATCTAGGTTAGGACAACTTTAGCGTATTGGCGGTGTAATTGGATGGTTGGAAATCATCCCCTTTTCAATTAGAAATAATTTCTTCTTTATTTAAATTATATCTAATCAATGGAAAAATAAAATTTTAAACCCTTCTAGTTAGCTTGCGTCTAAGCCTCTTCTTTATAGCGCCAGGCACGGGGCAAAAAATCAGAATAACCAGCCTTTGGAAGATATTTTTACCTTATATAAACTTAAAGTTAAGGTTATTTATATAATCTTTTGGAAGAGGGGGCATACTTCTAATTTTTTCTTGCTGGACTGACGAGTATGGCCCGCCAAAAATTAAAAGTACAGGCACAAAGGAAAGTATAAATGCCATTTATGCTTACGTGGTTGTTTTTTTAAGCTAAGCATTCTAAACAGGAGAAAAAAAAAATTGCCTAGAAAATTGATTCAATATCAATCAGAATTACTACTTTTAGGGGGTGTAGATTTAATTGCAAAACGTAAACATGACAATTTTGTGTTGTTCAGTTCATTCTGACATCCCACATAGTATAAATTAATAAATATGTTCATGTATGTATGTTACACCAACCCAACAGCCATATTAAATTAGTCGTGCAAAATATAATTAAGGGCTGCAAACAGCAGAGCTTATTATCTAAATATATATTACTGTAACTATAGTGACGTTTGGTGAAACAAGTACGGCTTAGCGCAAATATGCTACGCTTAAAAAGGCAATAAAAGCATATAACAAAGAGTATGTTATTCATAATATTTTGTTAATTACAATCAAGGTATCTTGATTGTATAATGTTATATTTTTTTATGGAGTTATAGATGTTAATATGTTTTAATAAGATAAATTATTAATAGGTATAAAATATATAGATATTAAAGGCCAATGGCTTTGTAAGCCAACCTGGTATAGGTTAATGGTAAGCCTTACCCTGGTTTCACCCAGGCATTGGTTCAGTTCAAATCTACTACCGTTCATACTTTATTTTATAATTAAGGAAAAAATAATATTAAAAATTTAATTACAATTAAACATTAGGTTATATAGATTTTGGATAGGGCTTTTACAGTTTTTTAGGGCGGGATGTATGGTACGGCTATTTTTATCCCATTTGAAAATAAATGATGCACAATTAATTAGAGGAAAACTCTAATTTCAGGCGCATAGCTTCTTTAATTCTAGATATTTATTTAGTTTTATTACTTGAATAATAATTCAAAATAGCTACAACTTAGCACAATTTAGTACAAGGAGGGCGGGCCTAGACTTCATAAATAATATCAAGTATAAATGAACTATGGTGAGTAGGCTATTCTCTGCTTACATGAAACCAGAACGTTTACATATATTTTCTATTATCGTAAATGGATTCATTGAAATTCAGAGCAATTGAATATAACAACCCATGTAAAAGTAACATATTATGACAATAGGTGTCGTGTTTGGTAAGATTGTTTAGACAAATTACCAAAAGCGACTCTTGATAGAAACATAATAAAGAATACTTTGTATGTTCTAAGAAGATTTAAATTATTCACACTTAACAAATTTGTTTACCATACCAGATAACCTCATGTAAGTTACAGAAGAGGAAGAAGCCTAACACATGTAAGCCCTATAAGTTTTATGACTACTCCTTGCTACCCATTGATTCTATCTTAATTTGGAATATGTAAAGTTAATAAAATAAAACTCTTTAATTAAAGATTGATATTCTACCATTTAAAGCCGTCAAGCTTAATTAGTCCATATAGATATGCCTGAAATTTAGGGAGACAGGGATTGGTTTTGGTCTAAATGATTTTTAAAATATCGTGTTTGGGTTCAAGGTCCAGATATCTAATAAATGAGATTTGTTTCTTTTTATTACGTAAGTTAAACAAAAATAAAATGAAAGAGCATGCAGTATTATTTCTTGTTTTGACAGAAGAAAATAAAAGCGCACCACAAAATTTTTTGACCTAAGTTGTAAAGCTTGCTCTGCTGGATATAATTGATTGATATGGACTTGGCAGGGGTTTTTCAAGTGGCGATGGTTGTTTTTCTTTGTTTTTTGTGTTACTAAACAGTGCTATAAAAAAAGAAGGGCGGCGAGGCACGCATAACGTTGTGTTATAGGTTTTTTCTTTTAAATTAAGAATTATTAATTACCTCACAGCTCAATGATGATGGTTAAAACGGGATAAAATAGGTTAACACTTTAAAAATCATGGTTAATTCTCTTCAGAAACGCAGTAGTTTTAGCTCATCTCCGTGTTAAGTATTAAACGTCCCTTTATCTTATTAAAAAATTTCCAATAAAGGATGCATACTTCGTCACAAGCACTTTTTCGGTTTTGCTAAAGTGTTTATTAGTTAACAAACTCTTCATATCTTTGTTTGTGCAATACTTCTAATTTTTCTTGGCGTGCTGACGAAGGTAGTTTGCCGCCAAAAAAATTCAGCATAATGCTGGGGCATATTTGTATAAAGTATTTGTTCTTAATAGCGCCAATAGATAGCTTGGCCTATGCGCACATCACTAAAATCTTATAGTTTCGTATAGGAAAGTTCAAATAAAATAAAATATCTTTTGTCAATAGGTAAGACAAATTAAAATTTAATTTAGTGTTATAGTATTTGGGTGTTTCGAATCACCTTCGGAGTAAATTTTTTGCTGGGCTAAACAGAAGCTACGCCTATTTTGAACTAGGCTTGTTCTAACAACCTGCTTTCCATTAAATATCAGTCGATGTTGTTCTTAATCCAAGCCTTTAAATAAATATAGAGTAGTTCTTCATTTAAATAAAACTATAAAAATTATGGGGCGATTTGCCACATATAAAAAACACGTTGTATCACACTTAAACCTTAGAAAAAAGTTATCTAAAATTTAATTTTATATAAAGGGCAAACAGCTATGCATGGGGCGGAGCCCCTGCACACATAAGGGAAGAATATTATATGAATATATGGTGCTACTTGCATATCCGAAGGATAGAAGCTAAATGCCGTCGCCCAAATATAACCATGATGAAAGAATAGTAATTCCACATTCGGGTCTCTTAGAACATCAAACGAAACTTTATGAAAACTTTTAAAGATTCCGCAAATTCAGCCCAAAGAAGCTTAATTAATTCTCCAAAAAGCTAAGGATAAGTTCTTTCATTCTCTAGGCGGAGCATATGCCTGAGCAATCAATATAACCATTATAAGCAACAGGCTTATGATAAAAGTTATATAACTAATAAGAATAATATAAAACCGAAGTACCCTTAAATGCAGGAGAGATAAAGAATGTTTGATACAACTTCTAGTTTTAATAATAAATGTAAGATAAAATTAGTATTTAAGAGCTTGTGCCCCACTTTCTTGCTGGCGGTTTCACAGTAGCGCTTTATTTTTCTAGCTTATTCTTAGAGAGGTAGCTTATGCTTAGGACACCCTGATTCTCTTTTTTCTGGTGAATAATGCACAAAAAAATGTATTAAGAATAAAGTTTAAAATACTTATTTTTATTATTTTTTAGTACAAAATTAATATACAAATCATGAATTAATAGGGTGTTGGGTAATATAATTTTATTAATAAGGTAATTGGTACTTTCAAACGGTAGAAGCAACTACTTGCTGGTGTAGTTGGCCTTCCTCGAGTTCGAATCCAGGTTTTTAGCCCTTATGTTTACTTTTTTAGAAAATTAAAGATTAAAAAAGTATTGAAGGTAGTAATTTAAATTATTGATTAAATCCAAATAGTATAGCCTAGATCGTCTTGTTTTTAAATTTATTAATAAAAAACAGCGGGTTGGTATGGGGTATGAAAGGTTTTTTTTATATAGGGCATTAGAAAAGCAGCTCACTCATTGTAAGATGAAATGTCAAGCCATGTTTTGTCCAAATTATGCAACAGATCAAGATAGTGCGTTCACAAATTAAATGATTTCATTTATGTATGTTATCTTAATACTAAATGATAAATTTTAACACAATAAAAGCTCTAATGAAGTTAAAGATTATAATTAAGGTTGTTGCGTTAGGTGTTAACAATTCATGCAACTCACATTTTTGTTATTCTCTTTAATGAGAGAAAAACGAAAATCATTTCTTGCTTTCATACTGGGCGGCTGGCTGCTGGCTGGGGCAGGCGAAGGCGCAGTGCATTTTTTTTCTCTGCGTTAATCCCCCCCCTGGGGTAAGGGTACAAAACAAACCACATGAAAGGTTGAAATTAAATATTATTCGGCTATTAGCTTGCTAGCTTGCTAGCCTAAAAAACCGTTCATTAAATAAGGGCTATAACCTAAAAATTATTTTCCACTGTTTGACTCCGTAAAATCCCTAAAAAGGTTACCTAATACACGACATAAAGAGATGCAGGTATGACGCTGGTTTTTTCAGTTGCCCCTTCACACCCCACCAGGAGATGGGATCAGAAGTTAGAGTTGCTTCTTTTTAAGATATTACATACAGAACAAAGAAAAAAAATTGAGGTAGATACATTCAAAGATAAACTGCTCTAAAGGGTGTATTTATCAAATTTTTATATGTGGTTCTTGGGGTTGCTTACGGCCTTGATATTCATGTTTTTAACAAGAAAGAATTATGTACAGCTATTAAATTTATAAAAATTAAATTTTATATTAAAGATACCCCATTTTTGTTTGCAAGGCCAAGTACCTTGACCATATACAGATGAAAAATGTGCTACAAGCTTGTGTTATTATTCACTTATATATACTTTGTTTTAAGCGAAGTCCGGGTGAAATATAATATAATATTTTTTGGTTAGTGTAATTACTAGTTTAAGAAACCAAAGCCCAACAATGTTTCCAAGCCTTGGCGTAGTTAAAAGGTTAAACATCAATCTCAACCGTTGGGTAATAAAAGAGTCGCTTCTCTTCTAGGCCCTCAACCTTGACTGATTAAGGAGAATTATATAAATCAATGTTTTTATTAGGGACGGCATTGTACAGAGACTTACATTTCCACCACATAGTGAATCAGATTGAATCATGACAATAAAATTATAGTATTTTCATTTAAGATTTAAGGAATGAAAAATAAGGATGCTGTACTTCGATTCGAATGTGTTACTGATACTTTTAGCAAGCGCTCTTCAATTTCCAGTGTTTGAACTAATCCGATATTGTTTCAGGTTTAATCTCTTAAGGTTGAACTATTTTTTTTGAACTATGAAAAATAATTATGTTTATCCTTATCCTTTTGCTTTCTAAACCCCGTTATCCCAAGACGTGATATATCTATTTACTTTTTTAAAGATTAGCTATAATTTTTTAAATTTTATGTATCTTAAATGTTACTACCTCTTTAACTCGTAAATTACTAAAGGTGAGGTATACATGGGGGTTTATTTTAAGTACAAAACATTACCACAATAATTGTCATAATATTATATTTTTAATAACGTATATTAAATATTGAGGTTTACTAGTCTTTACCCTAAAAGGTTTTGAGTATCTGAAAAATATTCATCTCTTAAAAAAACATTGTGTAGTTTACCAAATTGTTTTATTAATAAAACAAAAATAATTAAAAAATGGGACAACATCTAAAAAAAAATAGATACCCTTTAATTGTTATTTATCAATAACAGGTCATCAAATTATTGTGGTCTACGGAAATGACTTAGTTTATATTTCTTAGCTATGAATTTGCGAATTTTATGAGGATTATAATTAATTTAATTGTACTATATAATAAATTTAAGAATTTTCAATCTACCAAGGGGGTTTAATATCACACTTTTTATTGGGTGGGATTAAGTTCTTGCTTTATTAGTTGCGCCGGTTGTGCTAATTAATTATTCTGGAGGTCTTAAACGACTTAGTTAATTTATCCGAACAAACTCCCGCAAGAAAGAGGTTAGATGAAGGAAAAGCCCCGCATTTAACTTGTGCGATCATCCTTGTCAAAAGGTGGGAAGGATGAAAATCTGAATAAGTCTAAGTGACCATCCGAGCAGAGCCGTTTCTATGAGTAAACTAACTGCCTGAACCCTATTTAACCAGGTATCTATACAAGAGGGGTCATTGATCTAGTCGAAATAGGAATGTGGCATTGTGTATGTTAGGAATGAAATCTACATGGGATCCGAACCAGCAACCAAGGGGGTCAAAATCACTAATATAACGTAGAAGAGTGCGGGACGCTAAAGGACGGATTAAGAAAAGATAATAAATTTGGATAACTAGGGGAGTTACCCTACCAAGTCCTAAAGGACCAATCGTAACCTAGAAGGAATTCCTAGTACCATCTGATGGGAAGGACTCCATGGATTTAGCGTCTGTAGTACACCACCATATGCCGGGATAGTTCCAGTACAGTTTCAACTGCCGTTTTTGGTAAACTAAACAGGGAAATTTATGAACTTTGTAAGAAATATATCAAGTTTTTGTTGTCAAAGAATAAATTATACAGATTATTATATGAAAAGGGGAATTTATATTACGCAGAGCTATTCCATAAAATGCAAAAGTTAACCCCAGGCAACAATGACCCCCGGCGCATAAATACCTTACCTACGTGGGAAGTGATTGTAAAGAAGAAGTAGTAGTGAATTGTTAATGCATGAAGCTTGAAAGATTGGGTACTTCCAATTTCCCACCCACGGAATGCAGATATATATACCAGAAAGGCTAACGAGGTAAACATGAAACAATTTGATATAACCCCTCCAGAGACGCAAACTAGTCCAAGGAAATGTGATAAGATGATATTCGAAGCTACTTTTATGAACTAACTTTCAACAAAAGCAGCATGGTTTAGACCCTAAGAAAGCTCCACACCGCATTAAAATGGGGTTAAGACAGAAAATACGTTAATGGCCCAATTGATTTATAGAAAGGAACAATTACTAAGTGTTTTTGACGAAATAGATCATAACATAACTTGAGAGATGTCTTAACGATAAGAAAATAAAGACCCAAGGATTTTCGATTTAATTCGTAAAAGGGTGAAAGGGGGTTACATGGGAATTCCAATAACGTCTACATCTCCCCTCCGTAGCGGGATAACAAACCTCAAGGGTTCAATAATAAGCCCCATATTAGCAAATATCTTTCTCGATAAACTTTCCGAGTTCTTTCGTCGAACCTAAAAAGAAGGCATTTCGGACGTGGGAGTCAAAGCACTAGATTTAACCCAATCTATTAATCCGGATTGTCCCGTAAAAGAGGAACAGAGCAAAACTCTGAGGGACGAAAATTAAAATCTTACATAAAGTTTACGATAATCCCTGTCTAAGCTAGATACCGAACCCTAAAACTTAAGAGGATGGAAGTAATTAGATATGCCCAGATGAACTGAATTATAGGGGTGTTTAAAGAGGGACTTTCCAAAGAACTGTTGAAAATCTTTGCAAAGCTTAAGGGGGTTGTCTTGAAGGACCATTAGGGGTTCGAAGCTTTCCGAAGCTAAAAACCAAAATAACCACAGACCGCTAACACAGAGACACAACTGATTCCTATCGGTTAGAGTCAAAAAAGACGGTAATTCAATGAGCACTACTCCTAGAGAAAGAAAATGTTTTGAGCAGAAATATAAAAAAATAGTCTGAGGATTCCTAGCCCCCCGATAGACAAAGGGCAGCCAAAAAAAATTTGAAAGCAAATGGTTAGCCTTAAAAAAAGGTAGGACCATAAACCAAATTATCTGAATGCCGGGAAAATCTAAAGATGCGAGTACTTCTACCTATACAATTCAGCCTATTAGAGGTATAATACAATACTACGTTTCGCCAACGATAATTTTAAGGCCCAACTTAATCACGCAAAAATACACCTATACTGAAAAACTTCGTGGCTAAGACTTTGCAGCCAAATTAAAAGCTGGAACTCAAGCTAAGAATATTTAGGGCAACTTCTGAGTAAAAAATTCTTAAAGGGCCAGATAAGCATGGGGTCGTAAAAACTAGTAAGACCTAGGATATAACACTCGCGTCTTTCATATAAAAGCGGGATATATTGTATTTAAAATTCAATGGCCCGAAAGTATTATCTCAAAAGGCCTTCTTTTGGACAGTTATACTTGTTTTTGAATGTGACTCCGACACCATGGATATGGAGAATGCAACCCCTCCGTAGCATGAAGGACCTTAATCCTTAAAGCTAACGAAGTGGATAAAATTATGGCCGAAAGAATGGTAAGCAAAAACCAGTTTATGAAAAGAAGTCGACACATGAAACATCATACGTCATATTAACATCTCACAACGAATAATAAAAAAAATCCCTAAGGCCAAAATCTGGAGACCGTAATGATGGGAACCATCACGTACGGGTCGGGAAAGGGGAGTGATTCGTAATAGATTTACATTTTCCAGTTCCAATTTTATTAGGGACAGGTTTTATTGATCATGCCCAATTT
>JACYFI010000345.1:0-11187 GCA_020975735.1 Ophiocordyceps xuefengensis
ATAGGAAATATTAGGATTTGATTCCGTTTGATCACCACATGAAACTGTAGGACATGGACAGTGGGAATATAACTACAGGTGTTTCACGGATAAAAACACTTGCTTATAGTGCTGGAAACTTTGTGTATAGACAATAGTCCAAGCTCGAGTTACCGTTAGACAACTATTATTTTCAGGAAAATCGAGCAGTCAGGCTTCGCTATTGTAAATAGCTAGGCAATTAACTAAAAATCTATGATAATATCTAATTTACTTGAATTGCTGATCTTTATCTAAATAAAGAACCAATTTTACAGGATAAGGAATTGGTTATTTTCCTAGAGGTTAATAGAAGGTAAAGGGTGTTTGAATTGGTGTCCGAAAGAATTCAGATGTTTTTCACAACTGAATACAATCAGCCAACCCTTATATTAGAAAACACAATGGTATGGTCGATATAGATAAAATTAAGATAAAAGAAGGAGTTAAAATATAATTTGTAAGGAATAACAAGGATTTGTTTAATTATTATTACCCTTTAATAATGGTAAATTTGTAACCAAATCTAAGTATAATCAACTGGGATATCGGCCTCTAATTTAAAGTAATATTTGATATTAGAAATTTTACCACCTTGTTAATAAAAGGATTTCCTGAGATAATTTTTGAATTAGTGCCTGGGTTAAGTCAAGCCTGTTGTTTCTATTATTAATTGTTGTTAAACAAACCCAACGAGACGAAACAGGGGATAAGCGATCAGATTAGATGAGTTGATAAAACAAAAGGATAAATTTAACCTTAAGTAACTTATACCATTATACATTTGAAACGGGTGTATTACTCAAGATAGGCTAAGGACATGGTCTTATAAAAGCTCCGATTTTATTCAACAAAAGCTCGCTTTAATAAGTTCTTTCATAAGTATATTGCATTGGTTTTGAGTTGCAAAATAGTGTTAAATTTTATTAAAGTTAGGAAAAAGATGATAGAATGATTAAGAGAAAGGTAGGCATTATACAAGGTAAAGGTAAAAAAAAATCTACCTAAGTTATGAACTAAGGTCTTCGAGACAGTACCCAAAGAATTAATACAGAATTAGAGAAAAATAAGAAACTCTTTTTCTTGATGCCCAGCTGGTGTTCTGATTTTATTTTACTGCTTTTATTTTTAGCGGCAAGTAAAAATCATACGCAACAACCGGGCGCACAAAAAATAAGAAGCTGCCGAGCTGGGTAAATCACGACTCCGAATTCTATCTGTGCAAGGCAATAAAAGTTGCATGCTCGTTTCCTTAGTTTTTCATTTTCCCATAATCAGAGGGTTGCAAAGCTTAAAACTTGAAGAGATCGGGTGAACATAAGCACGATTTTAGCTTAGTAGGGGATCCCTTTATTTTTTTATACGTGCAAGCTACGGTTAGCTGGGCTTAAAAATAAAATTACAAGGCACTGCACACAATAGACTAAAATATAATAAAAACACAGACAAAAATATAAAGCAAGGCAAAGCATTAAAATATAGGCTGTCCTATAAACCTTTTATAGGTATTTTTACGATCCCTTGGCTTTTCACCGCCTACTTTATCCTGAGGTATGCATAACATATTTTGGTTCTTAGGTTCATGGATCAGCTGCCCCTAAACGACAGGGGTACAAATCTTTCACCCTTTACGAGTAAGAGAGAAAGAGGATTAGGGTTTAAACATTCAGGAATAAGTAAGCATTTTAACCATGAAGTCACCATGGTTTTATACCAAAACATTATTATGTAAAATTTAGGTTATGGGTCTTGTGTTTCTTGGACAAAAGCTACCCTGTAGATGGTTTTCGGGATAAGTATCTCCATTTTATTTAACTTAATGAAAACTGTCCTTTGGGACTTAAGCTTTTATTTTAGAGCTCAACATTAATTATTGCGATTGCCTACAGGATAAAAATTTTTTTCTTTGGTTTGGCCTGCGTGTCTACCGGTCGGGCCTATTAATAATTGACACCCTCAATGTTTATGTTTCAATTACGTTTCGTCTTTAATGTTTACAATCGGGAGGGTTAATAATCCAGTTAAGCTCGCCCCCTTGAAAAGTACTATATGCTGGAAAAAAATTCTAACAATTGCAATTTGATTATTACTCTTAAACGGTAAAGTGTACCGAATATGTAATTTGACAAATGAAGCCAGGAAAACCTAAGAAGAATTTCTTAGGTAGGATCCCTTTAGAACTACACTAATCCTTAAAAAGTAAATATATTTTAATATAATGAACATATAGTCCTAAATATAAATATAATTTAATTAACAGTTAAACAGAAAATTAAGTAACCAAAGTCCTAAACCTGACCGAAAGAAAAGAGAGCGTGGCGCAAAATCAGTTGTTTAAACCTTAATAATATTTATAGTAATTTTGCGGAAAAGGATGAGTTATAATATTAAAATCAAGAAAAGATAAATCAGGTGGTTATATTTGTTTTAATTAAAATATAAATAAACACGTCCATTAACTAAGGAAAGCTCATACATTTAGCTAATAGAATGAAAACACTATCTTAATACCTTCGCTTTTTTAAAATAGGTATGACCAAAACTCCAATATTGGCTATAATTGAGAGCTTTGTACTTAAGAACACGATAAATGATAATTTCTCTCCTTTTGAATATTAAATATGTAGATTAAAAACTTAGACTAATGAGAAACTTTCTATATACAAATGGTAGTTCGCTTAACCATAACTTCGTACTTGAAAAAAGGGTATTCCTCGACGGGTTAGGTACATACAGATGAACTAAAAAACGTGTTATCTGCCTTCTTAGCTAAAAACTAGACGTCACTTTTACACAACTAAAGGTCTCAATAGAGGAAGTTTAACAGAGAAGAATAATCTTTTAGCTTTCGGTAAAAAACCATTCTTTAGAGGTAGAGAGAAGAAATGTCAGAAGCTAGTTCTGCATATCCCAGTATATTGAATATAATCTTATAGAAAAGTTATAAGGTAATATTTTCATCTTGCCTAAACTATCCAAGATTATTAAAATTCTATATTTCACGACTACATTTAGCTAGTGTGAATTAATGAAAATAAATTATTTGAGGTGAATGCATATTTGGAGCTGATCCCGAATAATTATTGCAAGATCTGACCTAATACTAAAGACTGAATTCTAAAATTGTAAAAAATTGAATACATAACATAAAGCAAAAATACCTGATAAAAAAGGCGAAAATTCGGTTTACGATCGGATATAACCATTTATAAAGACTAGTTACGAGGGAGTAACACCACAGCAAAATACTTAAGACGTCTAAACAACATACTATATAAGAAAAGGCCTTAATTAAATAAATCTACTAAAACTTATTTTTTTTAGTTATGAAAGATTAAATTAATTTATCTTTTATTCCTAAAGTGAGTTGTGTTAGTAATGGCGTTCATAGTGATATAGCATTCCACTTGAGTTGAATGTTTTTAAGGAATTTTAAGATACCAATAATGTGATGATCAAGAAGATTAGCCCAAATTTCTAGCTATGTGTTAAAAAATGCAGTTTTAAATGAATTATGGATAAAATAACTTATAAAACAGATATATTAAAAATTTTTGAGTAGGGCCTAATGGATCGTGATGGCAGGTATTCAAGCTTAAACCTTTCGTAAACAGCTTACAATACAAGAGACTAGCATTAATGTTTCTATAACCTTAAATCTAAATATAATAATATGGGCTAGTTGAGATGCTAAAGGTAGTGATGGAACTGTTTAAGATTACTGGAAAAGAGGCCTATGTTTAATTTTGAGTTTAACATAAAAGGAAGAAATTTATGAAATAATTAAAAACATTGGGGATATTCTACCTCCCTTATATCTTCAAAAAAAAATCTGGTCATCTTGGGCATGAATTTAAAGACATTGTATTACTAAAACTTGCAGTAGAAAAATTAACTTATCCCATAGAGATACTGAATTTGAAGAGCAATTAGTCATATAATATGCTATTTTAAGGCACCTATTTACTTTAAAGCTTGAATTATCTGGTTATTTAAGAAGGGAGGGTTGTTTTTCATTCGTAAATTGGAAGCAAATTCTTTCTTTCAATTAGGACAAAATTAACGACTATTATTTAAATAGATTATATAACGAGGGTATCTTTGAAGTTAATTCAATATGAAGTCGAAAACCTTATGATTAAACTTCTATTTTATAGAGATGTATACAAGGAATAGGGATTAGCTAAAAAGTGGACTTGCTACTAACTATCCTTTGGTTTAGGGAGAAAAGTTCGAGTCTTTAGAAAAATTCAAAAAATTCTTTAGTTAATGTCGTCTGGCATGTCACGTGAAAAATTACCATACTTTTTTTGGTAAAATATTAAAATAATTTTTGCTAACGGTGAAGCCTTTATGTTTTTTCTTAATGCGGAAAAGATAAAGGGTAGTGATAAATGTAACCTACCCCAATTTAAAAAGGTAATCGGTGGAAACCTAAAGTAAATAAATTTCACAATTTTATTATCGAGGTAGGATACGTAGAATTACTAAACGTGAACAATCGAAAGTTTATTAAGTTAAATCATTAATAAGTTATCAGTCCATCCACTTGCGTGAGCAGTGTTGGTAAGTAAATTTTTGAGCAACCTAACTGACATACCTACGTAGTGCCTCAAATGGGCTGCATAATTTTCATTATTCTGCAATTGACTATATGCTGGAAAACTATATCGGTATCAGTTAATTATTTACTATTTATAATTAATGATCTCGTATTTTCCCATAGATCTAAGGGCAAGCTTTAATCTCCTATTAAATTAGTAAAATAATAATATATACTATATCTAAATACTAAAAACTTAGATATTAAATATAAAATCAGCAGAAAACTAAAAAGGATTCTCAGAGAGATACGTCAATTCATTTATAATTCGCCTTTTCTTACATATTTTCTTGCATTTTTATTATTATATAATATATTAAAATTAACATACTGAACGCAGCGGAAGCTAGGACATCACACAAAGAAATAAAGGCTTCGGCCTGACCTACGCGCACAAAAGTTATTTTAATCTAATAATAAAGATGACATCTATACTAATGTCTATCCTGATGTAGGGCGGGAATTAACAAGATTGGGGAAAAGAAATTTTGAATTTAAGGAAATCTTCTTCTAAAAAATTAGTTTTAAGCCTATTCGAATCAGATTGCATAACCGGAGATATAAGAATTCTTAACACGGTATTACGAAAAACACTTTACATAATGGGTAAAATAATCGATATAAAATAAATTTTTATTTTACATAATATAGTCTAATAAATAGTATTGATTTTATTTTGGTTAATAAATGAATGGTATAATTTAGAAGTTAAGTGTGATTCGTTCTAGAAATAGCGTGTGTATTATTAACATTAGACTGCAATTAAAAACCTGATTATAATATTAAAGTTAAGGATTCTTATTTTTTCAGGTAATTGATGCAAAAGGTACTATAGGTTTTTATTTTAACTTGGTAATGAATTAAGTAATCTACCAAGTTACAGTTAATAATTTACATCAAATTTCCTTTAAGTGATTTAATACCCTATTTGTTAATACCATATACCACAAAAATAGTAAAAAACTCAAATAGTATAACTTTAAAATTTGCAATCAGTCAAGCCATGACATTTTGTATGAGTATAATTTATGGTAAATAGATTATACTCTAATTTATATAGTTATAGAGTAGTTTAATAAAAAAATTTTTATCTACTCCGTGCACTTTATAATGAAAAATTTCAATTTATATTCATGAATAATAAAATTTATTCAGATTTATTGTTAAAAAAATGAATTAAATGAGCATAAATCCTTTATAACTAGATAGTTTTCTCTTTTATTGTCAAAAATTTGGCTGTTTCCGCCGTGCGATCTCTTTAAAAATAAGAGAAGTCACAATAAAAGGGGCAATTGCCGAATTCATTATCGACATCGTAGATTAGTATTTAATCGAAAGCTGTGCTATTTTTTGTTTAAATATGTCTAAAAGCTCAATTGTCTTATCTTGCATCGCACTTGAACTTGGCCAGAACTTGAAAATAATATAGATTTAACACATAAGTCTAGTATGAAATTATGCTGCTATAATAATTTTTTTCATTGTAAAGGCGCAAGGCGCTTGCTGGACCTCTGGACACGCTTATGAAAATTGTACAAAATATGTATGTTTCGGCTTCGACTTCGCCGTAGACATAGGATTATTTAGGGGATTAATATGATTGTATGTGCTAGGCGCGATTTGTCCATATCCCCTCTCGCGGAAGCAACCCTGTAGTGACAGGCAACCCCCATCGCATGCTTACCGCAGGGATTCAGTAATAAAAATTCAAAATCAAATCCTTTAATGTTTGTTATTTAGGATATTTTTTATCTTATAAACGTAAGTATAAGTAGTATAGCTTATTATTATATTATCTATATCAAAATTTGTTTGGACTATGGCTATTAATATCTGCATATTCATAATAACTCCAGGTGTTTTATAAAAATAAGGTATCAAGGAAAAATCCCTTTTGATTATGTTATTCCTTTAAATAATTTTATTTATTGGTATGTTATTTTATGTATTTTAACTTATAATGGTAATTCTTTTTTTTTAACCTAATGAATTATTTAATTCATTTAAGTGAGATATTGATAATGAGTTAATAAAGTTTAAAAATTTGAATAATATAAGAAGGGTTTTCAAGTAATCTTAAACCCCCCTTAAAAATACCTAAAAACCACATAAGGATTAAACTATTTGACACCAAAGATCTTCAAAGAGAATAAAAAAAAAAAGCATTCAGAGATGAAACAAAAATTTACTTAAAATTACGACTTGATAAATTCAATACTAATGATTTTAAAGTATTGATTGTTCTGAGCCAACGGCCACCAATTCTAATTAGCATTAGTAAAAAAATGAAAAACCACATAATTCATAAGAAAAAGATTCAAGATTTACCTTGTAGAAAGATCAATTAGATAAAGTAGAGTTCTTGGAAAACAAGCTCACAAGATCAGGAGAAAAAAAAATTTAAACCAAAGCATAAATAACATAAAAAAAGGTAAAGAAAATTTTTCCCTGATAAAATCTAATATCTTGAAAAGATTATATAGAAGTTAATTCAAAAAGTCTTAATTTTAATCTAAAAATCATTAAAAGATATACTTAATAAACAAGGCTTAAGCTCTAAAAAATAAAGTAAGGTTATCCTTTATTACCTTTGAAAAATAGGGCGATAGGAACGCATGGGGGATAGAAAAAATAAGGGGGGCTAACTTTTGGGTGCTATGCAGCAATAACATATATTTTTTTTATAAGAGTAACACCCTATAATGTACCTTCTAATGAATCTTAGAAGTTTTTTTATGGTAAAACTATTGGAAGCGGGGTTTCAGCGAGTGAACGGCAGGTACTATCTGTGAAGTCAAGGTGAACATAGTTATTCAAGACAAATTAGTCCTTAGAATCGGGTGGAGTTATCTTTCCTAAGCTTGCGCAGGCAACTTTTTTTAAAGTAATTGACGGAGAGAAATAGAAAAGATGCTTAGAGAGGGTCCAGGAACCCTGGTAAAGGGTTACTGAAAGCTCCTATAAATCCCCTGGGTTTAAAATAAAGATAAGATTTCTAAATATTTATTCTTCAGAAATGGATCCTGTACTATAATTTCCTTCTTAAAGGTCAATAACAAATACCCTTAAGATTTCATATTAATGGACAGAATGGGTTGTGTATGTCTCTTGTGGCTAGGATGTATAATCTTGAAATCCACTTTTATGTTAGCTAAAGTTATATAAATTCAAGTTTAAATAAAAATAACTTATTCTGGCGTGGATAGGTATACATACATACATGCCCCTTGAATAAAAAGTGGAGTATAAAATCTTAGAGAAACAATTATAATAACAAACCCTGAAATAATAAATTATAATCATAATACGTGGAATAGCAAAAAAAATATTTAAAACCATAGATACAATTTACGGTGGGTTTATCCTCTCTATACATTAGAAAACATTCCCCCAGTCGGACGGGGTATACGAAAGTTTGTGAGAAAATTATAGAACCCTGAGGCCGATATCCCTCCTTCAAGCATCCACTTTAGTGGGGCTTATATGTTGACCTACAGCATTGATAGGCGCCCAACTCAAAAAGATTAATTTTTATACATATAGTCATTTTAGAACGGTACATTTAAATATTAACTTGCATTTCCACTCCGTTTTAACGTAATGGGAGCCGTATTGCAAGGTATTGCCAGGGTGATTTATCGAATTCCTAAGATGTTAGGTCTTAAATTATGATCTTTAATCTAGCTAAGCCACAATTTTCCGAACTTTTTATTTATCGGTTTAATCTTACAATCTTTCTCCTCGACGCACCTTTGTTTAAGTCCCACAGTAGCCTTTTTTGCATGGTGATATGAGAATTTTAACAAGACTATTATGCCTAGAAACCCTAATTTAATTAGCAGTATAAAATAGACAATTAGCAGAAACCTACAATAAATATGGGCCGATCCTCATATTTTTTAAGTTAAGGGATCCTCAAGAACTATACGTGTTGTAACTTTCAAACTTTATAAGATAGTCCTAATAACATAGTGTTAGTTAAATCATCTTTTGTAACTTAGTTGTCACCCTATTATCATTTAGTTTAACTAGAAAATATAATAAATATGACGTTTAGTGGTCTCCCTAAGGTGGACAGCGTGCCGCACCAAAAATATTTATCCAATACCTGGGCCTTGGCACCCTTACTACAAGAACTAATATAAATATTGACTCACGGACAGAGATTCCAAATAAATGGAGACGATCTGTTTTTTAGCATTATTTTTCTATGCCTTCTGAGGGCAGAGCTATAAAAAATCAGATGCAGAAAAAACGGTAACATAATAACTAATTTTATTACTGTTAGAACTTTTAACGCAGCAAATTTTTTGGTTCCAGATCAAATTGGACTAGTTTATTTGAAAACGCATCTTCTAATGAACAATCTTTTATAGAGAATATTATGAGCGGAGCCCCGGATATTAAAGAATAAACGGGTGTGAATTAATTCTTATAAATAATAGCGTAAACAGGGTAATACGTGGGTACCGGCTATTGATTTAGCTTATAGCACTTAAATACTTCCCTTTTGCTTTGCCTAAAATAGTCTATTATCTAATTCTTCTTTTAAGTATGGAGGCGCAAGGCTGCATCATTTTTCCCTTGTTAGACCAGCAAAGCCATTATTTTTGTGGTTATGGTAATAGAGGTACCAACCTATAAAGCCAAGACTATTGTCATCGTAAAATAACAACCATATATAATTTATATAAACCTAGTATACAATCTAGAACCCTGGCGAGCAGGATCAGTATGGGATTTAAAGACTCAAAAGAGCCTAAAGACTTTTATATCTGAATTCCGTAAAGTTAACCTTTTTTCTTGAATGTAACTTAAGATAAGACGTGTATACTTATATTTCTGATTTTTATGCTATGAAAATAAAGGCGTGCGCGTAGCTAGAACAAAAAAATTTTGTCGGCACAAAGGTCCGCTATACTTAAGGAAGAAAAATAAATCTAAAGAAACTTAGGACCAATTAATCCCCATTTTAATAAGGAAAAAAAATCTAAGGGAATTTATGCACACATGCTTAAATAGAAAAAGTTTGAAAATCCTATGTAACAGGTAAAAAACTAAGTCTGAACTAAATCTTACTAAATAAGAAAAAGGGGTTATGTTTACAATAGAGTGATATGCAGGTTTATTAGCATAATCGAAGGGAGTGTAGTATCTATTGTTAAAAGATTACTTAACGCTATAATCTATTAAAAAATCATTTAGATACAGATAGGAAAACATATATAAAGATACAAATACTTTTATTCTAAATTGTAAAACAGAATAGTGTTAACTAACCACTTTTCAAATCTTCGTCAGTGAAAACATTTGCACAGATCCGTTATTTAGAAATAAGATATAAAAATGCAACAAAAGGTATGCCTAGAAGAATAGGAGACTATCCTGATGCATTTTCAGGATGAAATTATTTAAGTAGTGTAGGATCTATTGTGAAGGTATGGCGCTTGATTTATTTTTAATACATTGTTTTTACAAACAAATTAGTAGAAAGGTAAA
The DNA here is from genome assembly GCA_020975735.1 of Ophiocordyceps xuefengensis. NCBI lineage: Eukaryota > Fungi > Ascomycota > Sordariomycetes > Hypocreales > Ophiocordycipitaceae > Ophiocordyceps > Ophiocordyceps xuefengensis. Next base: position 10,121 of record JACYFI010000345.1, read on the forward strand.
GTACGCTAGATAGAAACCTTTAGATTAAACACCAGGTGCTATACAGATATACGTACCATGCTAACGTTTAAAACAGAGTGGTACAGTAGTTTAGGAATGAGGATTACAAACTCCACTTAAGACCTCCACGGCATTTTGTAAGTTCTACATTAACACAAAGTAAAATTTAATATTGACTTAGCTAGAATGTACGTCCCTGTATATGAACAAAAACATTAGCCAATGTTTAGCAAAGCTTTTCTATAAAGTTGAATTTTTTAAATTGCTCGACATAAATGAAATAGCAGGTACACCATTTTTGCTTTGTTAGAAAAGAAATTGTTTTTGTCTCATTTAGCTTCCAATGCATAGTATAAATACTTCTAAATTTACGATCTTAGCTTGATTGTCTGAATGAGGCTACGCCCCTTGTGCTAAGTGTTATGCAAAGCTAGGAAAGAATACTGCTGTTGCTATAGCGCTTAGCTGTCGCGTATCCCTAGTATTTTGGTTCGAAACAAGCGTGCGCTATCTAATAATAATAGTCCACTATTTTTACAAATATTGGCTATTATTGCGGGGCCTGCAGCATACCCTATTGACACAGAAAGCTATGCCAACCTCCCCTCTAAATTAATCTAAAGTTTTATATGTTTCCAACCTAATAAAATTATAGCAACACGATGACTTTTCATAACTGCTTGTTAGATGCTACTATTGTATGACCTAATAGAAAATTGCAAGAGCTGATAGTTTTTTTTTATGGGTAGCCCCTCACACAGACGTCGTCCTCTAAATTATTTTATTTTAATTTAGCGATTGTATTATAAACTTCATATAAAAAATTACTTGCGTACACCACCTACAAAAATGCATTACCCTAACAACATTATTTCAATTATGAAAATTTTAGTGTTAAATGGGGCCAAGGCTTTACTTGTAAAGAGCATAGTGTACTGTAGACTGAAAGAAAACTATGGCTTAGTATGCAAAGAAGATTAGGGCTCATGGCTGGGGTCAAAAAATAGACTTTTTTTAAATGATTTTATCATAGGCTAGTTATAATAAACTATCTAAGCTTTTATATA